>JAJMEO010000021.1:0-191826 GCA_030574215.1 Diddensiella santjacobensis | reverse complement strand
GTTCACGATTGGGAAGATCTGCAGCCGCATTCAGTAGGTCTTGACCATTTCTGACAGAGCGATTGAGGAGATAAATAAGAGCGATTTCGAGCTGTGCGAGTTTCGTCTCGAGCCGGCGACTGGTTTGAGTGAGACTCCCTAAGTCGGTTTGAGTGAGATTCCTTGAGTCGGTTCGAGCGGAATTACTTAGCTCGGTCAGATCGGTCCTCGTTTCACGTATGACACAAAAAATCTCGTGAAAGCTGAGTGTCGTATATAAGGTAACACGAATAGGCATCCCCTTATCACCTATATCTAGCGTGATAACAGCACTAATGTAGGCCTCGGTAATGTTATACCAGAAGCTGGCCTTGGACTCGAGACTTGATGCAGACTGGGAATATCCAGTTTCGACCATAATTGATGGATACGCTATGCTATCAACGATATTTCTCAATCCGGGAACAACACAATCATCTCCTTCACCGGCTCTGCCAGAGCGATTGCCCGTATATGACGAGTTGTATGTTGAGCTCCCGAGGGAGTCGAAATTTTTCGCAGGGCCCACATCTTCCAATTCGGCTGCAATCAGAGCCTCATACAGAATCCAAGAAAATTGCCTCGAACAGGCCTCATGTGCACAGCTAGGCCTAACCAAGGTAAAAAATCCCTTCTTCAAGTCGTATTTCCGCCTACCCTTGATCCGGGCATCGCTGAGAAGCTTTTCCAAGGTTCGAACTTGATAGAGGTAGTGAACACTCGTCACTATAAGTGTGAGATCGCCACTGGACGGAGATTGATTTAAGAACAATTCCACCTCTTCTTTAAATTTGAGCTTTAAGGACCGATTCGAAGGAGTCGGAGAGTACTTGATTTTTAGCAGGCCATTTTCAAAAGGCAGTTCAAGAGGTGAGCTGGTGTATGCTGCAGACATCGCGGAAATAAGACAGTGGGGTTAAATTGTGATGAGTGACGTTTAAGCTCTGTCGTTCCTGATTTGCGGGGGATCGTCATGCAGCTCTCCCGCGTTGCAGAATTGAAGTAGTTTAGTATAAGCTAATCAGACATAAAAGATCTTTAATCAATCAATCGACATAGATTAGATAGTACATTGGTCGTATATCGATATAGCAGTGCATATAATAAACGTAAGGTGTATTGATATTAAAATGATCCTAAATTATAAAGTATATAATTTAGAGTGCCCGATTTTGGAACATGAAATTTAAATTTTGCCATGCCCAGTTTACTGATGAGTATTACCTCAGTATCTCAGTCCCAGTTCAATGATTAGACTGTCAGTCACTGTCAGACAGACTCTGACTGTTACTCTGGACTCGCAAAAGATCAGGTGATTTTGTAGCTTGCAAAGGATCAACGACTCAATTGCCTAAAATTATGGAATTTTTAGCAAAAATTACCCTCTCCCCTCCAGACCACCTTCCAGTCATGGGCATATACCAACTGTATGAATACTCGACGAAAACTGGCGGGATAAATATTACAGCCATGCAAGAGGAAATAGCATAATGTGAACATGACGTTTCAAAACATTACAGACGAGAATCTGATGTGAAGTTTTGAGAATTATCAGTAAATAATTGCCAAGAACAGCAATTTGCATTCCATCCTTACGACATTATTATGTATGCTAAGGTCTGGGATTGATTTTTATATATCACTAGATTCACTAGAGTCCATTACTCAAAGTCAACTAAAGTAAACATTAAGGATTGGATAACGTGGATATTTAAATTATATTTTCCAAATTATCCGCAGTTGCCGCGATCGGATAAATATTCTATTGATCCGGCGGCCCCCAAATGTTCTATTCTTAAACCCTTTCATAGGCCCAAGTTCGTGTGTAAACGACTCAATTTTTACAAGTCCGGGGTATTTTTTACAATTGAATCTCTTAAGGTAGGAAAGTTGTTCAAAGTGTTAATAGATAAAGTCCAAAGTTCATTCGATTGATTGTTAAAAGATAATTAATGAAATGAAAACATGTAAGAAGAACGAAATAGATCAATCAATTTAATGAAACGAAAATAGTATCGATATCTATTTTTATATATAATTAGACAAAATAGATAAAATCAAAAGATAATGAGGTGATGGTGATGAAGTGCGGGAATATCAATCAAAAGTTTCTTCAAAAATCGTTTGTGTTTTGTTCGGGACCAACATTTTGGGAATGGACAAGATGAAACCGCGTGTGAAACTAAAGGGGTCTAAGACTCCATGGTATCTTCGTACCGGTTCAATTCTGGCTTTAGCGACTGTGGAGCGGATTTTGATCTTTTTCTGGGGGGTTTATCAGGATGCAAACATGGAGCTTCGGTTCACGGATATCGATTATTTTGTATTTACTGATGCTTCAAGATTTATGGCCCAGGGCAAAAGTCCCTATGAAAGGGAAACTTATAGATATACTCCATTATTGGCATGGTTATTATTACCTACTGTGAGTTGGTTCTTTTCGTTTGGAAAAGTGTTGTTTGCATTCGGCGATCTAGTGGCCGGCTATTTGATATTAGAACTTCTCAAGCTACGCAAAGTTCCTGCCGCCAAAGCCGCAGTATACTCGTCGATCTGGCTATTGAACCCAATGGTATGCACTATTAGCACCCGTGGTTCTTCCGAGGGGCTTCTGGGTGCAATGGTGATAAGTTTCATCTGGGCAGTCTACACAAACAAACTGGTGCTTGGAGGCATTCTCGGCGGAATCGCCGTGCATTTCAAAATATACCCAATCATCTACATTCCTACCGTATTATGGGCTCTCGATAAGGCGCCCTCATGGTACCCTCACAAACCAGTTCTGAAGCTTATCAACCGAGATCGTCTGGTATTCGCCCTCACCAGTGCCGCATCATTCACGATCCTCACTGGCTTCATGTACGCTATCTACGGATATCCTTTCTTGCATCACACATACCTGCATCATCTGTCGCGGATAGACCACCGTCACAATTTCTCTCCCTACAGCACGTTGCTGTACATGAGCTGGTCTCCCATAGCCCAGTACCAGGAAAGCCTCATCAAGCCTGAGTCATGGGCGTTTCTACCTCAGCTGGGGCTATCTGCGATTGTGATCCCATTGGCGTTCGCCAAGCGTGACATCATCAAGACCATGTTCATCCAGACATTTGTGTTTGTGACCTTCAACAAGGTGTGTACATCGCAGTACTTCATGTGGTACATGGTGCTACTGCCGTTCTATTGCAACTCCGTGTCGTCGGCGGTGTCGTGGCGCAAGATCGTCATCGTAGGCACTCTATGGGTTGCTAGCCAGGCGCTGTGGATCCGGCAGGGCTATCTGCTAGAGTTCATGGGCATCTCGACGTTTTTCCCGGGGCTATTTGCCTCGACGCTTATGTTCTTTGTTGTCAACTGCTATGCGGTTGGTTTATTCATCGATTGCTTCTAGAGCTGTCATATCTTATAACCTAGTTTAACAATAATTACTTTCTACCTCGAAGCTTGCGGAGCAGTCCCAGAATCACCAGGCTAACTGCAAACAGCTGTTCCTTGAAGAAGAACAGCAATGCCGACGTCAATGTAGATTGGATCACCTTGGTACTGAGTCCTCGGTACAGTCCTGGCACACCGTCGCGGTTGATGATATCGAGGATACCCTTGATGAGCGACGACGACGCGGCGCCGTCCTTCTGACGCAGCTGCAGTCGGGATTTGAGCGTAATGTAGGGGTACGTGACGCTAGTGGCAATGATCTTGCCCACTGCCCCGATCCAGAATGCATCGAGGGCGGTGAGTTTTCGTCGTTTCTCCACAAAGTTCCGCAATTGCTCGAAGATTGTGTACTGGAGCACGGGGTTGATGACCAGCACAAGTGCCGGTCCGATTCCCGAGAAAAACGCTTTAAAGCCGTCTTTCTTGATGATGTTCTTGACAGTCTCGATCGTCGAAGCCTTATCACCGTCGACATCTCGCACCGTCATGCGGGTGTTGACGACCCAAATAGGGTTTGTCAGCACGCAAGTGGCAGATCCAGCAATAGCGCCGGCAATCATACTTTGAGCCGTGGTCAAACTTGGAGCTTTTTTAAGATAGATGGCCTTAGTGCCTTCATAAAAGTAATAATACACAAAGTTTGTGACGGAAATGCCAAACAGAGCCGATTCAAGCCCTGCATATAGCCCACTAACGCCCTCACGAGCCACGATTTGCTTTGCGGCATCCAAAGCACTAATCTTACGAGCAACATGTTTCTTTTCACCCTCGGAAGTAGCAGTAGAAGCAGCAGCAGAGGCAGCTTCCTGAGCAGCACGATGAGACTCAGTTTGAGCTCTTGTAGACAAAGTGATCAACGGATACGTGACCACCATCGATAACGCACCACCTCCAGCACCGGAGAGCGCATGGGCCACATTATCGTTCTGGGACATTCTACTTCGTGGAGTTGTTTGCTCGCCAATCGGAGGGAACAACCACGGCTATTTAAGCACTTTTTACGCTTCCCCAGACTTTTAGCCGAGGTGCCGAGGGAATGGGTGGTGCGGCTGGCCCACCATCCAAGAATGCCCGCCTAAATGCAAAAACCTTTTCGGTTTTACACATGGACTTCGTGGCGTTTGACAGTTATCGATGGCAAGATGATGAGGCATTTCAAAGGGGATTAGAGGCGATATTGAAGGAAGTTTTGCCGGAAGATGTGGATCGGGTGATATTGGAGGCCAAGGTTTACTTCTATAATCGTAATCACGATAATAAAATAACCGCCCATGCATACCGAGAATGGAAGTCATCGTCATCATCAATCACTTCCGATGTCGAACAACATTATCCATTATCGTATCAAAAACTGGTGGAATTGATTATGTCCGGTCAGCCCATTCCAGGTATCAAACAAATCCCAAACATTGTCCTTGGAGATAATGCATCTTCTATTCATAATACTCCACCAAGACTCAAACCATGGGAGAAAATTAATAATTAGTACGTTAGTTATGTTAATTTTGATGCAAAACTCGCATCACCGCCTCAAATGAAGTAAGAGCTGCAGCATTGGTAGGAAATGACCGTAGCATACACGGCACAAACCCCCGGAAATATCCTTTCCAGCCAAACCGCATATAAACCCCCCGAGCTGCTGACCACCAGGTGGGATACCGTGGTGACACCAGATTGTCGGTCATGATCTGTTGCTTGATGACATCAGCAGGATAAGAGGTTATCCAGAATGATGTGGCTCCAAGACCTCCGGCCCAGAAGTTTATGGCGGGGCCTGAAAATGAAGTATGTTGTTTGAATTGGTCGGTGACAATATCATAACTAGTCCAGAAGAAGAAGAATCCTGTTCGGAATACCATTGTGGAGAAAAGTCCCTTGTAAAGTCCCTGGAAAACCCCATTCTGCCGTACAAGCTTCTGGGCACAGTCAATTGGCCCACTATAAACCTTGGTATGTGTATCATATTGGATCTGAAGTCGAGCCTTGACATGCTCAACAGGTGCCGCCACGAAACTCACCGTCCAACCCGCCAGCACTCCGGCAATACCCCGAGCATATAGAGGCATTTGAGCCCGATCACTATAGAAAGTATCCTTCAAAAGTCTTCTATAGTTATGAAGAGACCCCAACATACTACCCAGTAAGTGCCCGGCCCTAAGCATCCAACTTTCCACAAATAACTTACATGCTATCCATGCACATCCAGCCCACTAGAGGCGGTGTTAAGCCCTTATAGAACCCTCGAAGCCCCTCTTTCCGTGTCGTCTGTAGAACACAATCCATTGGGCCTTTGAATCGGCCCTCAGACGTCTGTAGACGGACTTTGACTGTATCGAACCTGAATATCGCCAGTCAGTATCACAACCACCACCCCGAAATAAACATGAACCAGCTTACGGATGCCCCACTATGCATTTGGTCACGCCAGAAAATACCCCTGCAACAAACCCCGCATAGCGTGGAGCCTCCTTGGTCTCACTACCTGCCATAGATGACTCTTTAGGTCCGCTGCCTTAAACCTGACGATCCTTACCCCAGATCACCCACCACCTATCTCTCCAGTATATAGTCCTTCTCTGGTCTCTGATAAATGACCTTTAAATCACTAGGATATATCTCTGCGTACTTTCGACGCTCCGGTTCTAGTAAATGTGGTTGTGTTCAGCTGCTTCTGCCTTCAATGCAGCCGTGACTCACGAGATAATATCTGATTTTTCAACAAGCTCCAAACGATCTCAAAACTAATAGTGTCTTGTGAAACTTCCGTAACTTCGTCTCGGTTGACTTTGATCTCTGGTATATATACAAAGTCACGAACGCCGCACTCAAGCGTTTTCAACTGTTTTAACACCACAAGAACATGCCACAGGAGATCGTGCGGTATCCGGAAAAGGGCATACGTGAGCACTTGAGCAATGGGCAATGGAGTACTCTGGTATCCAGCTGGACTAAGCTATTGTATTACTGCCTCGAGCACGGCGAGTATCCTAGTCAGTTGCAAGACTTTGTGGAAAGCTTTTTGCATGAGAGCGACGATTCAGCTGATCCGGAGCTTGTTCGGCTGAGAGCCGGCGTGTTCGAGCTTGTGGTCAATGGCCATGTGGCTTTAAAGAGTCCCGAGCTGGTCTGGCGGTTTGTGACCGTGTATGGGCCTAGAAACGTGGGTGCAGTGTGCCGCTACGTAGCCTCCATCAAGCCGCCAATGGCGCCAAAGCTCCGGAAACTGGCTCTGCACTACTTGGATACACTGCAGGACTCTGCGTCCGAGTCTTTTGTGATGGCATTGAGCTGTTTGCTTTCCAATAGCGACATTCGCCGCCAGATCATTGATGAGCATTGGTTCATTGACCTAGACAGTATCAATACCCCGATGGCCCGTCGCACTGCAGTCATATCACAAAGAGCATTATCGGAACGATCCGTCTCGATGGAAGAGATCACAAATGTACTGGACTTGTTTCCTCAGCTGAGCTACGAGAGGGTTGGACATCTTCTCAAGCAGCACGGAACAGTGGAGTCGCTTACGTCGTTCCTGCTAGAGAACCCAACCGCTCTGGAGGACTCTCCTCAATTGTCACGGCCTGCAAACGACAAGAAGAAGGCGAAGCTTCTACCTGGAAAAAAGACACCGCTGCAAGTGAAAGGAGTATCGGGCCCAGAGCTTATTCAAACCACATTGAGACTGCTACAGGAGGATGAGCGTGACGATACATACGACGAAGCTATGGTGGCAACATCAGGACAGGATCCAGCCTCGTCGGCTGCTGTTGATAGATTAGAGCGCTACCTATGGGATATATATCAAAAGACGC
The DNA here is from genome assembly GCA_030574215.1 of Diddensiella santjacobensis. Lineage (NCBI taxonomy): Eukaryota > Fungi > Ascomycota > Dipodascomycetes > Dipodascales > Trichomonascaceae > Diddensiella > Diddensiella santjacobensis. The sequence goes on along the minus strand of JAJMEO010000021.1, from coordinate 184,561 downwards.
CGGACCTGTTCTCGAGAGCCGTTCGCAAAGGCAAGCCACGAGCAGAAATGCGGCGCACAACCGATTGGAGCGACGAACAGATCGAAGGTTGGGCCAGGATGCTGGAAAAGAACCCTCGCCGCAAGCAGTTCCTCGAGAGCAAGTACATGTTTAGAGGGAACTTTGCCCCATCCGTTTATGAAGAGGAGGAAGAAGAGGAGGAGGAGGAGCAAGACGGCTACAATGCCACTGGTGGAACAGAAACGCCTACCGGTGAAAGTGAAGGCGAATCTTCTGCACCACCGGATACTGCAACGGGTGTTAACAAACAGCGGCCACCGCCTCGAGGGGAATTTGGCAATAAAAGAAAAGAGAAAAATAAGGCTCGCTACGGGAACCATAATCGAAAAGCCGGTCATTCTAAGAAAATGGCATCTACAGCGCCTGCTACTAATTAAACACTTTGTTCCGACTTCGATCGTTTTTTCTTTTGCGCGGCGTTCTTTTCCAGATCCCTCCAAAGCTCGTCATCCTCTTCGAGCTCTGCATCTTCCTCTGCTTTTCGCTTAATATCTTCTCCGTCGTCTTCTTGTATGATCCACACCCCGCCGGTGATTTGCGAGCCGATAAAGATCTTTCCAGCAAGGTCTCTTGTTGAGAGATCGAACACACGCAGATACCGATCGAGCCCACCACTTGCCAGCAGTGCACCCTTAGCGTGCAGTGACTGCACGGCGCCCGTGGCACCGGTGAACTTTCCGGTGGCTCGGGTCTTTTCTAGATCAAACCGGGCCACCGTTGAATGCGTATCTGCGTATACAAGAGTCTGCAGCTCGTTGCTATAGACCATCGCTTTTAGAGGATGCTCGCTGACCTTTGTATCATGAACTGGTCGGCGACTCTGCTTGGTGTTGTACTGTCTGATTTGGCCGTATCGAGTCACTGTCACCAGCCTATACCCCTCGGAGCTTTCTAGAAACTCGATATTTGTAATCCATATAGGCACTTTCAAATCAAGCTTATCGTTTTTCACATTCTTGGCTTTCCACACAGACTTGACTGCGAGGGTTGCAAAGTCCAGCGACATCACCTCCAGATCACGTTCTTTTCCTCCTACAGCAAACACCCCAGGCTCATAACTACTAGTCTTAAACACCCCGATCCGCTCCTCCTCTGTCCCCGACTCAAGCTCTACAATAGTTTCCTCAAGTTTCTCGAGGTCGGCGATTCGCAGCTTGCCTGCTGCAGTGCATGATATAAGCCTGCCTGCAACTGACTGCAGTCCGATCACCTGCTGGCCCGGCCACGAATGTATCAGTTCATAGGAGTCCTTTATACTATACAGCTCTATAGATCCATTTTTCCTAGCCGCAGCGACTACATCCTCGTCCTTGTACCCAATCACCCGCAGATGCTCTATGCAATTTGTCCGTCCCTGCTCAGCATAAGTCTCTATAGTCGGCTGAGAAGCGGTCTGCGACGAAGTATCAGCCCCCCTTGTAAAGGATACCTCTACACACAGTTAAAACAAACACACCCAAACTAAATTAATACATCTTACCCTTTAAACTGCCGGAATCCTCAGCAGCTACAAGAACTTTCATGTTCAGTTGGGATGGATCGTCAGCATTTTTTCACTTACGTAAATGTACATCAACCAAATACGGAAAAACCGTTAGATCTAGATCTTAACTTCTCAGCCTCATCTTGGCGTTATTTTGACAGGTGCAAGTGAGCATTATAAACTGTAGTTTAGTTAGGGGTTTAATGGGTGGGATTTAGTCTTCTACGGCCTCATCTTGGCTTCTTCTAGAGTGTAAAAGTTAGCATTATCATCATAATCTAGTTTGAAGGGAACATACCTTTGTTCGGCAGAAACTACAGCCATGCATTGGAAAGTTCCTGAGTAAGACGATTTCCAGAACCGAACCTTACCGTCGTCGCCAGCTGATGCGAGGATTGTACCAGTTAGATTCCATGATACTCTCCATACTTCGCCGTAGTGGTCATCGAATTGAGACAACAGCTCTACTTTGGGTGGGGTGGATCTTCTTGGAAGCTCGTCATCATCAAGATCGTTCGACATAGTCAGTTGTAGTGAAGACTGGGGGGTGACTTTGAAGATCCGTACGAATCCGTCCTTACAGGCGGTTGCTATTAATTGATAGCCTCTTCCAGTGGACGGAGCCCATGCCACATCTCGGATCAGACCTTTATGTTCAGGCAGTTGAGCAGCCTTGACAAACTTGCCCAAATGGTCCTTTTGATAAATAAATGCATCGTCCAATACACACACAGCAATGAACTCCTTAAAGTACATCGATGGACACCACGACAATGCAAATGATGACTGTAATTGACGGGCGGCAGGCGTTGTCAGCATGTTGACCTCTGTGACGGTACTCCAATAGTTGAGACTATTGGGATCGAGTGCCTCATGGACGCGAAATACGCCATCGGAGCCAATTGTGGCTAGTTTAAGACCCAGATGACTGGGGGCAAACTCGATATCATACAATGGACCTCTGAACTCAGAAATTGTGTGTTTTTTCTTCCATCGCTTACCACTGTTAAGAGGCTCGCGAGGGTCTTCCTCGAAGATTCGAACAGTGGCATCATGTGAACATGAGGCAAGGATCTGACCATATTCCGGGCCTGCCCAAGTAAGTTTGACTATAGTTGAATCATGAGCCTTGAATGATTCCGACAATTCCCATCCAGACGCTTCTTTATCGAAGATCTTGATATGTTGGTCCGAAGAACATGTAGCCAAACGTTTTCCATAAAAGTCTTCATATTAGAGAATTGCCACAGAGGAATTTATATAAAATAATACTTACCATAGGCAATATCATGTACAAGGTCTTCATGACCGGCAATGAAAGGTTTCATGGCGCTTCACTGTTCGGAGAGTTGTTGATCAAGGTTGAAAAGCCACGTTTTGGGAGCTAAGCGCCGGGCACTTTTCACCACCATCAATGAGCAAGCTCAAGGTACTTGGAGGCATTGTGTTAGCGGCTGCTTTGATCTTCAATCAGGCGCGTACTCCGATTATCAGTTCGGTGGGATTTGGGGTTCTGGGTGGCACGATATCATGGGTTTTGATTCCGCGTATGGGTCAACTGTTCATCAATGTCGGTTTACATGGTAAAGATCAATCCAAGATCGGTAAGCCATTGTTACCGGAGACTATGGGTGCAGTGCCAGCTTTGGTTTATCTATTCTGCATGTTTTTCTTTATCCCGTTTATGTTCTACAAGTACTTTGTGACGTTGACTTCCGGTGGAGGCAATCGTGAAGATGGATATGAGATCGTCAATGACGATGGAAGTGCCGTTCGGCACCGATTCCCGCATAATAAGCTCTCTGAATACTTGAGTGCAATCATGTGTTTGCAGAGCATGTTTATGCTTGGGGTGGCGGACGATTTGTTTGACATCCGGTGGAGAAACAAGTTCTTTCTACCTGCCATCGCTTCTCTTCCTCTGCTCATCGTATATTACGTGGACTTCGGCGTTACAAAAGTCGTTCTACCACCGTTTTTACGTATGGGAGAGTCAGTGGACTTGGGAATCTTCTATTATGGCTATATGGCTGCAGTGGCTATCTTCTGCCCGAACTCTATCAATATTTACGCCGGTGTTAATGGATTGGAGGTTGGTCAATCTCTAGTGATTGCAATAAATATCCTCATGAATGATCTATTGTATATCTTGCTTTTGCCCGACCATCCGGCGGTCGAGTCGCATCTGTTGTCTGCTTATCTGCTGATTCCTCTTATAGGCGTGTCATTGGCGCTTTTGAAGTACAATTGGTGGCCTGCCAAGGTCTTTGTGGGCGATACTTGGTGCTATTTCTCGGGCATGGTGTTTGCAGTGGTGGGTATTTTGGGCCATTTCTCCAAGACCCTGCTACTTTTTTTCATTCCCCAGATCTTTAACTTTGTCTACTCAGTCCCTCAATTGTTGAAGATCGTTGAATGCCCTCGTCATAGATTGCCCAAGTTCAATGCTCAAACTGGTCTGTTGGAACCTTCTAGAGCAAAGTTGAGTCTTTCTACAAATTCAATTGTGGTGTTGGTGATTCGAGTATTGGCCAAACTAGGATTGGTGGGACTGTACGAATCCAAAGATGAGCAAGGCAACCGGGTTATGGAGATCTCCAACTTGACATTGATCAACTTGGTACTGGTGAGATTGGGGCCAATGCGAGAGGATAGGCTCACACTTGTATTGCTGGGGATCCAGATGACATTGGGGGTTGCAGCTATTGGTCTACGGCATAGCGCAGCTAGCCTTGTGTTCGGGAGAGACAACATGTAAAATATTCAGCTACTTATCAAGGCTGTCCCAATAGAGCTTTCTCTCCTGCAGGATCCCATCGGCCCAATTGCTGACCTCGGGGGTCTTGATCTGGTCCCGCACAGTCATGAATTGACCCAGATCCTTAGTGCCATTGTGGAGCCGCTCATACTCCAATGTCTGGACCATGAGCTCGAACTTGTCTATATCCTTAACAAGTCGGGCCTCTGGAGATGAGATATTCTCGTACTCATTCCACAGAGTGAGGATCTCTGCAGCAGCCCGCTCATTGATGGGCTTAAGAAGGGTGGTAAGATAAATTATTGTTTCCAATTCCCGTCTATGTTTCTCTTCTATACTATTGTTAGCTGCAAGGTTCTTAGAGAGATGGAAGGAAGGAGGGCATAATGAAGCATACCTTTGGAAATGGGATCTATCGGAGTGATATCGCCCACCAGAGCTTCGGCCATATCGTGTACCAGAGCCATTTTGACGCATTTGCCAGTATCCAACTTGTCGTCAGAAGTCAGCATTGCAATGATCCCCATGCGATACATATGGTCAGCTATGGACTCTTAAGTCTTGAGTTAGTAACACCATCTCCTTTCGACGCTGAGATAATAATAATAGTCTCATACCAGGATGGGGCACATTGTAGTTTAACCATCCAGTCCTTGGAGTGGCCTTCAACCGGAAGATTATATGCAAAAAAGAATACAAAGGCGCATTCGCAGACCCACTGTTAGCAATATAATCCTTCAGCTCATGCGGAATCACGCTCTCGGGAGTCCATTTATCGGCCTCAGTCATTCTAGGGGTTTGTTTACAATAATTATAATTTTTAGGCGTTTTGTCGGACCTAAAGTTTCCGGGTTTTCGGCGTGCAGCTGAAACGCCAGCGAGATTTCCTCCCAAATGAGCGTAGAATTCTGGTTGGGATTACAGCTGCCACCAAAAAAATATACATATACAAATCTCAGGCACAGGAAGAGAATTGATCCGAGAATAAAGATCGTGATAAAGTGTATGATACATTATATTTTTAATCATTTAGATAACTTAAGCAACCAATTCGATGACTCCTCCAGCGGCCTTGATCTTCTCTTCGGCAAGCTTGGAGACAAATCGAGCTCGGACAATGACAGGAACAGAAGGGATTCTACCCTTTCCAAGAACCTTTCCGTAACCATGGGCCAAAGTGTCGATGACAGGGGCAGAGCTCTCAGAGGCAGTGGAGAGGTATTTCTCTCTGCTCTCCTCGGGAATCAGGGTCCATAGTTTGTCGACATTAAGAACAGGTCTCCACAAGTGAAGTCGTTGCAGATGGTATCGCTTCATACCGACCTGTCCAAAGTAACCAGGATGATATTTGTCGAGATTGGTTCTGTGGTGATGCTGACCACCGGCCATACCACGACCACCGGGATGCTTTCTGTGCTTTCCGATACGTCCGTAACCGGCTAAAGGATTCCTGTTAGTTCTTACATTCAACACTTATACCTTAAAACATTCAACATACCGGAAACGTGACCTCTATGTTTTCTGGTTTTGGTTAATCTGGTAGGCATTGCTGATTAGAGATGTTGTCGAGGGTGGAGGTTTGAGAGGCTTGAATAATGTTTTGTGAGTGCGGTTGCAATTCCCCGGCGAATATCATGGTCCACATCCCAGCCCAAAACGGAAATCGCAGTCACAACAACAACTTCAAAAAAGCCGCCGCTACCCCAACCCAGTGGCACGTGATTGATTGCTTATCAAAAGATTTCCTACTGCAAGATTCTGTGTTATCATAGAATAAAGGTTTGGAAAGATTTATATTGATGGGCAAGGCTTCTAGTCTTGTTGAGCTTACGAGCTTCAATATCATTTTATCAAGTGTGACTGGATTTGCTTTAATATTTTGTCTGGTTTCATTTTTGGTCCGAGATGGGTTATATATGTCAGAGCCTTTGCCGGCATTTCTTTGTGGAGTAATATTTGATCAGTTGAAATGGCTAGATCCTTCGAATTTCAATAACTTGAATACCATATCTTTGAACTTCTCCAGATTGGTGCTGGGAGTTCAACTGACGTTGGTTGGGGTCCAGCTGCCCGCCAAGTATCTACGAAAGGAATGGGTCAGCTTGGCGTGGTTGCTGGGTCCGGTTATGACCATAATGTGGTTGGTATCATCGCTGATAATCTTTCTCTGTATTCCGCAGTTGAATTTCGTAGAATCCTTGATTATCGGCTCGTGTGTTACTCCCACAGACCCTGTTTTGAGTAATGCACTGGTGAGCGGAAGGTTTGCTTCAAAGTATATCTCACCCCATTTGGGAGATATCATAGTCGCTGAGTCGGGTGCAAATGATGGGTTTGGTTATCCATTTCTGTTTCTTGGTCTTTGTATCTACCGATATACCGGCACAGAGATTGCAAAACAGTGGATCATCTATACCATCTTGTATGAGATTCTTCTCGGCGCTGCGTATGGTGCAGTGATAGGAATTGTGGCTCAAGAGGTTCTTCAACTTGCAGATAAACGGAATCTGGTAGACAAGGAATCTTACTCACTTTGGGTGTTTGTTATGGCCTTGTTTGTAATGGGAACAGCTGGCTTGGTGGGCACGGACGATTTGTTTGCATGTTTCTTCGCAGGAAACTTTTTTTCTTGGAAGTATGTGGTTAATGTTTGTTTTTTTGAAGCGTAGAATTTGCGTTATCTGATGAAACCTATTTAGTGACGAGTATCGGGTTCGCACCGAAAACGATACTATCCAACCCACGGTGGATCTAGGACTCAACCTGGCCATTTTCATTTGGATCGGCGCTACAGTACCCTGGGATATGTATAACTCTCTAGTGGAGGTATGGCGATTCGTTCTCATTGGAATTGCTATTTTGACGTTTCGTCGACTACCGGCTGTAATGCTCTGCTACCGATTCATACCGAGAATCCGCCACTTTAGAGAGGCTCTCTTTGCAGGTTTCTTTGGCCCCGTAGGAGTGGGTGCTCTGTTTTATCTATGTGTTTGTACTGAAACGGTCGAGTCTTATCATATGGAGAAAAGCACCGCCCTACTGCAGTTTGTTGGCCCAATCGTCTACTTCTGTATTCTCTCCTCAGTCATTGTCCATGGCATCTCAGTGCCTGGACTACGAGCTATACTTAAGTATCGAGAATACCATATTAAGAAGCGTTCAGATACTTTGGCTTCCATTCCTGATTCGCTTACGCATCCCATCTAGAATTGTGTTTTTTTTTTGTATTAGTCTATATAGAACTCAAGTAGTAATCGACTGCCCATTATCATGGCATTATGATCCTCACTACCTCACGGTTCTATTTGTTTGAATGTATCTTTGAGAAACTCCCTTCCTAGGGTTTCTCCCAGTGCCATCGGCACATCTTCTTGCACTCTACCAATTCCTTCTGACATCTTATCTCTCTCAACTTTGTTAATATATTTGTTACTCTTCTAAGCGGGAATCTCTTCCCTATTTATAATAAACTACGCAGACGCCTTAGTCGGGACTGAGGCCCGAGGCTCCTGCATAACACTATTTCCCATATTGACGATTACTTGGGGACTGTTGTTGACATTATGCAGGGTCCTTTGACTTGCATTAAGCGCTGACCTGTTCACCCATCGCATTTACGAACAAATAAAGAATTGAGCTCAAAGTCTGTCACAACGTGATGTCTAACAAACCCTCTCCTCCTCATTGGAGATACATTGCTCGTCAATTGAATCCCTATTTGAGGCCTGATATCAAAGCAGAACTTTTTAAATCTTTTCGAAATCCAAATCGTGGTTCTTTCGAAGCTGCTTTCTATGATTTTTTACGTGAGATCGACGCGCCAGGTGTTCACGGTGATATTGTTGCGAATCTGAGTGGCAAGAACAAATATGGCAAAGCGAAGTATATTATTCGGTTCTGCATAGAGCTTACAGAGCCCTGGACCATCACAGGTGACGAGAGAGTGTTTTTCCGCCGTTCTCTGATGCCCTATCCAACGACTTGTGAGGATGCTGTGAAAGTACTTGCCACGCTCGATGGTGTCGAGGCATTTGTGTTTGTGCTTGCTTTCAATCCGGCTCTGAATAATACTTTAAACTTGCTAGAGTCGACTGATGATCCAGCAGAACAGAAGAAGCACTATGAATGCGCTGTGGACTGGGAAAGGTCGGAAATTTGGAGAAAAGAGGATCTAATGGATGATGCTCACAACAATATTGACCCAATTATTTTGCGGTACATCAAGAGGATGCCAAGGCTGGATTACTATCGTGTGCTGAAAACTATAGTTTTTGAGCAGTTCGTTAATACTGCAGACCTTCCTTATACTTTCTCTGAAGCTGAAGGCGGCAATTTTATCTTCACTAAACTTTTACTGCCGGTTTTTAATCTTTTTAAACATATCTTGAAGCCTGACCGTCCGTTTCTGAGGCACAAAGTGGCCGCTGCAGCATTTGATGAGATGGCCAGACCTGATTACGCATATCAACTGGAAAAGTATGGTACAGAAGATATCGTTTTCCTATGCCCGATTGAAATAAAAAAAGGTGAAAGCCATTGTGTGGAGGCTCTTGAAGATATCATTATGCACCGTTCAGCTCCTGATTATAATAAATTGTGCTTAGATCACCCATCTGATGAAGCCCAAAAAGCTGCCAATTCAACGGATACTATGAAGACTAATGGATTTCAAACTTCGAGACAGATCATTAAGCAATGCATGTGCTGTCTTACTCGATATTTTGTGGTTTCTAATGCTTCCGAGCTTGCGATAGGCAAGCTACTGGGGACTACCAACCGAGCACAAGCTCCAAACGGTAAAGATTTCTTTAAGGCCCCGCTGAAACTTTTTCGAATACATCAGGGTTGCCGGGACTTCACCTCCTTCTCAGTCATATTATACAACTTGCTGAAGGCCTCTATAGAAGATGGAGCATCACTGATGAACAAATTCGCAATGTCTATAAAGATCGATAGCACTATCGTCAAGTGCAGGTTCTTGAGCGTTGCCCGCATGAGAACTGAACCGTCTGAACTTGGGACCATAAGCATCCTTGCTCAAAATTCGGTCTCTTCTGATACTGTGCAAGGTAGGACACATCAGGTGGGCGTGAAATGCTGGTCGCAGGTCGTAACTGTCGATTCTCATAAATGGTTTCAAGGGGCCGAGGATTTATCTGGTTATCTGTATGGAAACTACGATCCAGAGGTTCGGATGCCAAACAATTCCCCTCCACTTGATACTAGGGACCACAGTTCTGCGAATGGGAATTGTCTACCTATTGATCTGGTAACAGTCCCTCATAATGAAGAAAGCTGCAGCGACAGCGACGACTCGTCTTCTAACAGTTCTGCAGTTTCAGAAGGCGTCTACTCCTTGCGAGATTCGACCTACGCTTATTCCACGTTGAGGAGCGACCCTGGAACCGAGAAATGGGACCGCACCTTATTTCCTGTTGGTTCTAGCAGTTTCCTGCTAAGATTTCCGGCCATGTGCTTGAAAGTATTTGTCAGAGAATTTTTTGACACAGACTTCGATGACTGCGAGGTTCCTATTGGCTTTGAAGATGAAATTGCGCGCTGTGAGTGGGACGCCTACGAAACGCTCAAAGAGATCCAGGGATTATATGTTCCCTATGTCTTCCAATACGGTTTTTTGCTAGATCTTGATCCCGACCCACCAAATGGTATTGGATACACTGGGCCCTTCATTTTAATGGAGGACCTCGGCTCTGTATCGCCAGATTCAACAGATCGCAGTCACTATCAATTGGCGGTGGATGCCCTAGACGCTATCCACAGGCGGGGAGTTGTGCACGGTGATGTGAAGCTGCGCAATATGCGTTTGAAGGACGGACGAGTATATTTTATTGATTTTGCTGATTTGTCTCTGGGATACGGGTACAGCTCGAGAGCCGATATTGCCGACCTGGAAGAAGCTTTTCCGGCCGCGGGAAACGATTAATTGTCGATCTCGATCTCTAGTTTCCATAGCAAGTATAGAAATACCTTTAAACTATGCATAAAATTTTGGATTGTGTGAGAGAATATTCGATCCGGACTGCCAGGGACTTCTCTGTGAAGCCATTGTCCATCGGGTGATGCGAGGTATACTCTATAGCGAACTCAAGTGCCGATAAGTTCAGAGGTCGATTCAATCTTGATTGTATATCGTAGTTTAGGGAAGCGAGTAAGTGCATTTATTCGGCAAATGGTTGTTCAAAGACGCTATTCATAATTCCAGTCTCTAATTTATAAACGGATTGTATTTCCCGTATTGCTTAGTTCTTTAACAAAATAGTTACCATCAGAGTCATGATCAGACCCCACCTTAATCTTATCAATCTCCACCAACCCTTACCCTACGATTTATTTTGTCGTGATAGTTAACGTCGTTTGTTCCACCATTGAACATTATTCATTCACTCAGACCGAGCGGAGCCTGGTGCGGAGTTCTCTCCTTGCTCTGTCGCCAGCTTTCGCTATGGTGGTGCAATGTCTAAAAGGCGGGTAATTAGAAGCTGGGAGGAATGCAAGTTTTTGAAATTTGTTTTCTACGCACACAAATCACGCATGGAAATCATGGTGAACTGGAGTAGTTAGTATACTTTTCTCTTTGTTCTAGTATTGATTAGTTTGAAAATATCATCAGGGTAGTTATGTTAAGTAGAAGAGTAAGATATATCATTGTTCCAAATTAGTATAATTCAATATATTGAAGAACTTGTTGGTATTTGTTAGACACGACGATCGTATTAAGGTTGACCTGAACTTGTTCCTGCCGAAAATGCTTGGATACCCAGCCAGACGGCTCTTCAGCTAGATAGCCGTTGAACAAAGCGTATTGCCGGATTCGTAAACGAATCTGGGTTGAGGACTACGAGTCTACGACCTAGAACCGGCTTGATAGCGGGAGTTTTCCGACTTGGGTCGGCGCCGATCTAGCCGCTTTGCTTCTCCACGTTCTGGTATGTGCAGTTACCCAGCCATTTTACTCAGAAAGAGCCTTTTGTGTTCTCTCTCCCCAAGCCCGATTAGTTTGTCAACGGAAAGAGAAGAATTTTTAAAAGGAAGGAGGAATCCCCGAGAAGGAGCTTTTTTGTTCAGGGGGGTTAAGGGAATTATTTGATTATTTTCCCTTGGTGTGTCTTGATATAAGGCGTGATATTTCTGAAGTTTGTGCAGGTGACTCTATAAATGTCTTCATATTCGGCCGGTGCTGCGACTCGTAGAGGGTCGTTTGTTCCTCCATTATCTGGAGTCGATAGACCAATCATTAATACAGTCCCGGATAAGTGTGATGTACTTATTTGTGGTACGGGGATTGTTGAAAGCATTCTTGCCGCTGCTTTGGCATGGCAAGGGTCCAATGTACTCCACGTTGATTCTAAACCTTACTATGGAGATATGAACGCCGTTCTTAACGTGGACCAACTTCAAACTTGGGTCAAGCAAATCAACAATAAGAAAAGTCCTGTATATTCCAATGCCTTGTTGTATATGCCAAGGCCTTTAGACGCTCGCAACTACTTGATTGACTTGACGCCACGCATCATGTTTGCTCGGTCCGATCTGTTGACTTTGCTCATTAAAAGCAGGGTGTCCAAGTATTTGGAGTTCAAGCAGTTGGGTAGCTTCCACACCTTTGAAAATGACTCGTTCGAAAAGGTCCCGGGCTCAAAGGAAGACATTTTCACCGACCAGACTCTATCCTTGTTGACAAAGCGAAGCTTGATGAAATTCATGAAGTTTGTGCTGGACTTCGAGGCCCAACGCTCAATGTGGGAATCATACCAGAATAAGCCGATTAAGGTCTTCTTGGAGGACAATTTCAAACTTGAGGAACAACAGGTTAACGAATTGGTCTTGTCCATCGGACTTTGCACCACTCTACAGGAATCAACTTTAAGCGCATTGACAAGAATCAAACGATACCTGGTTTCCTTGGACGTCTATGGTAACTTCCCCGCCTTGTACTCCATGTATGGAAGCTGTGGCGAGATTGCACAGGGCTTTTGTAGATCTGCCGCCGTGGCCGGCGCAACCTACAAGCTCAATACCCAGCTATCGACATTCGACCCGGCAACAAAAACTGTCACTTTCAACGATGGTAGTAGAGTGGAAGTGGCGGAACATGTCGTTGTGTCTCCCGAACAGGTCGATGTACATATCGACGCCCCAGCTTCCGCCTATAAGGAGGTCAACAGAATGGTGGCAGTGGTTGCAAAGGATTGTAAGGAATGGTTTGCAGAAACGGAGTTTGGCGCCGTGGTGGTGTTCCCTCCTCAAAGCTTGGCCTCTGACAACAACTACGCCGTTCAGTGCCTAATCTTGGGGAGCGGAAGTGGCCAATGCCCCGACGGCCACTCCATTTGGTACTTGGCTACAAACGAGACTGGCGACAATGCTTCCAGGGATCTCCAGAATGCTCTTGATCGCCTTGAAAACAGCATTCTGCGCGAATCCACCGAAGACTTTGAGTTTTCTGGCATTGATCAAAGCGATGTTTCCTATCGTCCCGACGGAATGCCCGTCCTGTCATCTGTCAAGCTAGGCAAGAGTATGCAGAACTTTGTGCCTACTCAGAAGTTACAGTTTCTTCTGAAACTTCAGTACACACAGAAGCTGGCTCTTCCTGTTATTGCCACTGATGCCATTGTATCCAATCCTCCGTCGTCCGAAATATCGTACGACGGTATCGTGCAGGAGGCGAGATCTCTTTACGAGCGAATCGTCGGCTCGGATGATGACTTTTTCGACGTCGACTTCGAGGATGACGATGAAGAGGGCCAGGCCGGCAATGCCAACGATAATGTTAATGACTCAACCAATAATGAAACCACCTCAAACCACGTTCCTCAGCAGCATGACGAAGACGAGTTCGGCCATGATATGGAGCTGTAGAAACCTGTAATTAGAGAAATACAAATGTCCCCATGTTTTTATCCGTCAGTCAATAGCTTCATAATCTCTCGAGCAGCGTTTGCCTGAGCCTGGGACTTTTGATCCGGCAAGATCCCCACCACTTGAATCACTCGTTCGACGAGTATATCGAGATACTTTTCTCGCTCAGATAGAGCCTGGTATTCATGAGGCTGCCGATTTTTCAGGAGACTCTTGATTTCCTCGACTTTTGACACGATCTCGGAGATTTGGTGGGATAGAAATATCATCGTATCTTTGAGGGGTGACACTTGTTTGAATTCGGGAGCGGTTTGAATATTTGTGAGAGCGGTTATAATTTGGTTTTGCTCCAACAATTGCAATTGGAGTTTCACATGGGCCAGAAGTTGTTTATGGATCGCGTTCAGTCTCTTCTCAACGTACACTTCTCTTTCCAGTTTGGTTATGCGTTCATCTAATTTATCATCTTCGTGGTTGGAATAATCAACATCTTTATGGTGTTCAAGGCGAAAGTATCCCTGCTCCACGAGATCAGACGGGATTGTCAGTAGATTCCGTAGAACATAAAGTTCATATTTGTCGAAACATCGGTCCACGACCGATTCCAGAAAAAGCTCGACCTTGGCGGTACCAGCTTCTACCTCGTCTTTGGGGATTTTGGAAGAGTTCCCGTATACCTTAAGTAAGAACTCCTCAATGGCCGCAGTACACTTGTACAGAATGTCATTCACGGCGTTTATCACATCATCTATCAGTGCTATTGGTGCATATCCCAAATGCTCAGTAAGTACGGCGGTAGCCTTGACAAGCTCCGACATTCTATACTGGCTTCGCTTGTCGCCCGGGCGCGTATTTCTGGTGAGAACGCGTTGTAAGCAGCCGCGCTCAGAAGCGGCGGAGAGTTGTTAGGGGCAACTAGAATCTATTGATTGCTTAGGGATGAAAACCAGGGCTTGATTTCACAAAGCCCTAACTCCCAAAGTCACAAAAGTGATTTTTCACCGCTCCGACGCAGCGACTCTTTTTCCTGTCTTTACACATTGTCAATAGGACTGAGCATTATTTCGTATATTGTCGAAGAAGTCCCCGTAAAATTAGATAAAAATGGTGAGTTATATCAAACATATTTTGAATGATTATTGGAATCGGGAACTAATTTAATGATTAAGTCTGACGTTGAAGAAGTTCCTGCTGCCGTTGAGGAGGTTGAAGTTGCCGCTGAATCCAGTGCTCCTGGAAACATCTCTGTTGAGGATGCTCTACGAGGAGTGTTGAAGAAGGCTTTGATCCATGATGGTCTTGCCCGTGGTCTGCGTGAGGCCTCTAAGGCACTTTCCAGTGGCAATGCCCATATGGCTGTCCTCTGTGATTCCGTCACTGAGGAATCATACATCCGACTTGTCGAGGCTCTTTGCAACGAACCTGAAACCAAGATCCCTTTGATCAAGGTCTCTGATGCCAAGAAGCTCGGTGAATGGGCCGGTCTGTGCCAACTTGACCGTGAAGGTAACGCCAGAAAGGTTGTTGGCTGCTCTTGTGTCGTTGTCAAGGACTGGGGTGAGGATTCTCAAGAACGTCAAGTTCTTTTGAACTACTTTGCTTCCCAGTAAGCATCTTGTAACACTGTAAAAAGTTTTTTTCAATAATAAAAATATACATTATTCTTACAAGTTATGTTTGGTTGTAAATGACACTATTGATCTTCTTCGATCATGAATTTTGTCGATATCGATAAGGTGATAAGAAATATTGTTTTACAAATGCATGCGATACAAACAGCTACTCAGAAGAGTCTGTATCTTCTTCAAAGGTGATTTTGTCGTCGTTATCGTTATCATCATCGTCGTCGTCTTCGAAAGTCACGTGCTTGGTATTGATATTTTCTGGTAGAGAAAGATTGTCGATCATCACCTCTGAGCTTGAACCCGGGACTGTCAGGTCTTCTCGTAGTGTTCCTGGCTTGATCAATGAGCCTTGGACTGAAACCATACGGCCAGACACATTGAAGGCCACCACTGTGAACTGCAATTTCCCGTCGATTCGTTTGCCTGATGCGTCGATCCAGTATCCCAGAGATTTAGGATCCTGGAACTTTGTATTCTTTTTCTGTGATCCTTCGTCACCTTCGGCGGTATTTTCTTCCACAATCACTTCATCATCATCTTTTTGGTTGGGGATAAACAGCCAATCTTTTGGGATTGCCTCTCGTTTAATAGTGGCATTGAATGTGTCATGGATCAGCAGACCAATATGGGATGGGGATTGTAGGTTGATCCAACCTTCTACCACGTCGCCAGCCATGGGTTTCCATACCAGCAACTCTACTGATACCCACATAAATGCAAATGGGCTATCGTACATGATTTTCGCCATGACCGGCATTCCAGAGGGGGGTTTTTCATTATCCTGGCCATACAGTCGTAGGTTCAAGTGTGACAAGACAACCCCACCGGCAGGTGCGAAATATGTCATCAGCAAAGGATTCAAATGCTGTGCTTCTACCCCTGCTACAGGATCATGTAAATATACAGGTGCCAACGACACATATAATGAAGTCGAAACCTTATGAAAGCATTCAGAAACTCCAAATTCGTTCTTTGGGTTACTGCTCACAGTCGTTATATTGTCGTTTCCTCTTCTTCTTTGTCGTTTCAACGGTAAAGACGACTTGGAATCCTCTTTACCAGTATCCAACTTCCGTTTCCGATCCGATTTGACCATAATAATTAATAAATAATCAACGAAAAACTCGCTTTCTCGCCTGTTAAGATGAAAGACGTCTAATAATTTTTTTCCTCGAGGTTTGGGTTGGGACTTTTTTATACCAATTCCAAACTTGTTTCATTATTGGGAAGAAATCGATAATCAATGAAGCTTTGACGGCCATCTCCACTTTCACACATACTTTGAAGACTCATTACTCCATGAACGTCACATCTTAAACTGACTCTGCTGGCAAGGTGGAATGCTTCACGAGCCTTGACCACGAGATCAAAGTTATAACTATTAGTAATCACGATATTAATATCTTGTTGATCTTCTTCTTCATCTACTGTTGCTCCGGGTTTTGTGACTAGAAATGTTTCCAAAACAGTTCTTTCGTTGGGAAAAATGAATTCGGTTCCTCCTGCTTGACCATGACTTATGATTTTAAAATGAGGAGACACTTTTGAAGAAGAGCGGAAAGTGACGATATTAGTTCCAATTGCATCCAATTCCCTTACCGCATCTTCCATAATAGAACCTTTTATAATGATTTTCTGAACAATCTCATCATGGGCCAGATCTATAGCAGTTTCTTCTTCACCTTCATAATTTGTATCTTGACGATAGGTGGTCAATTCGCATTTCGTGGTCATATTTCGTCCCTCTTTAAATACAAGTAAAAAAGGATGACCTGGACCTTCATAAATAAATCGGCAACTATTATTTATAAGGATCTCAGATGTTCGAGTTCCATTGGCATTATTCATTGTATCATCATGAGTCGTAATTCCACCAGATGTTGTAGTTAGATCCAATGCAAATATTTGTAGACAACTTATTAATGCAGAAAGAGAGATTTGAAATGATACATAACTGGAATCTGTATCATCTTGATCAATTGGAGAATACTTATATGAAGTAAACAATGAATCGGTCAGAAATAAATGTGCTTGACACGCATGTGAAGCAGTATCTACAGATACTCGAAGTCCTTGATCTGAAATCGTGATTGAAGCCTGACCCGAAACTGGCCCGATTGCTTTCAAAACTCGAAATATATGAGCTATGGACGTGGTAGTGGCGGTAAATAATGCTCTTTCCTCACCAACATCTCCATTATTCATTGCTCAAATGAACGATGAGCGGGCGTGTCTTTTACGTTTTGATGCAAGTTCCCAAGCATATAATTATTCGAGTACTTTGAAAAGAAAACAATTATGGAAGCTTTTCAGCAATTGACTTTATAACAAAAAGAATTGGATTGGATTTCAATTAAACTATTTGGCCTTGCTCTTTAAGGTCTTCGGCTCTACTTTTGCCTTCGGTGGAGAAAAAAGGTCTCTCACCAATACCAACTGTTCGAATACCAGTTCGTACAATGTCTTGACCCGCTTCATAAATGTCCTTGGTGGCATTGTGATAAGCAGATCTATTGTCCCAGATCGCAACATCATTCTTATTCCACTTGAAACGAACTCGGATCTCGTGATGACGGAATACAATGTCTTGAATATAATTGCTCAAAATACGACTTTCTTCGGGAGCAAGACCTTCAATTCTAGTGAAATGCTCTCCAAGTGCAAAGATCGAGTTCCATCCCGTCACAGGATTGGTCCTCACAATAGGATGTTGAGCAGTAAGCTCATCTCCCACATTCTCGGGCGATCCACGAGGTCCAGTGAAAAGCTCAAATCCAGCATGAATAGACACACTCTTGAAATTCGGCTGAGCATACACTCCAGTCAATGTTTCAAGATAAGACCTCAAAGAAGGAGAGATCTTATCATATGTGGCATATCCACTGGCCCATACAGTATCCCCTCCAGTCTTGGGTGCCTCTGCAATCTTCAAGATGGTATAATCGGCCGGAACAGGCTCGAAAGTGATATCACTATGCCAGCCATTGGTCTCACGCTCAGACAATCTATAGGAATCCTTGAAATCGAACTTCTTGTAAAGCTCGGAGGAAATGAGCGACACCTCAGGGTCAATCTCTTTCTCAGCTGAGCCTAGGTTCTCCTTGACAACTCCACCTCCCGGTGTAATAGGATGAATATGAAGGCCTGAAGATTCTGGCTTTCCGGTGAGTTTTCCAAGCTTGTCAGCCAATATCTTCTGTTGCTCAACCGTGATATCTTGGTTTCTGAAGAACACAACCCCTCGTCTGGAGATGGTAATAGCCAAATCTTTGAGAAGCTGGTCATCTTCCAAGATATCAGACAGCTTGGCATCAGGGTATTCACGACCAATGACAGGAGTTACATCGTCATACTTATACTTCTCGTCCAAGGCTCCACTGACAGTCAAGGGTCCTTTGAAAGTAACAGCGGCCGGTCCATCATTCTTTTCAGCGTATGGAGAAGGACCAGTGTAGACCTTCTTGGTGGCCTTGAAAGCGGACTTCTCTAAGTGCACGTATTGATGCTCGACAGTGGTAGGTGGTGGTGACATGGTTGTGAAAAGATATCGATCTCTACTGACTGATGATATTACCGGTCAATCAGTACGGTATTTATACCTGGGAAATTGAACCGAGATGGTGCCTTTCGGGCTCCGAAAGCTATATCGATGTTGTGCCCTAATGGCGTAATAACTGAGTTATGACTCGAATTTGGACACCCTTGGCTTATTTTTCCTGAGTCGTGCTTGTCAGGGATGAATATGCTCTTTCTCATTGGCCAGTCTAGCATTCCCATCTGTACAGCCAATGCCTCTCTGCATGCAGAGTTGCAATGAGAGTGAAATATTACGCGTTGAGATTCTCATATCATAACTCTTCAGCCATAACCCACCGCTCTCCGATTTCTGCTTCTGTGATGTGTTCGGATTGGTCTCAATCAATTGTACCTTCAGCATTCTCGTTTCCATTATGAATCTGAGCACTTAAGCTGAAAATATCGCCTCTTTCTTGAAGGGTCCTAGAGATGTCGCCACATGACGCAAGCATGTGTTTGATGATGCGATCTACTGATCGCCCGCTCCTGCATATAGTACGTGCCTGAGAGGACTAATCCTACAGCGAGATTACGATAGTCTACATTGTGCTATCGACGCTGCTTCTTGGTTCCAAGCCCCCCGCCTTTGGCGTGGTGATTGCCAGCTCCCTCAGTGCTCGAACTTTTCTGATGACGCCGTCCCAAGAATTTCATTTCCTGCAAATATCGTAAAAGTCTTCAAACTTTGAGTATCATCTCTAGGACGTTAAGTTTGTCTTTATCAACATGCTGAATCGAGTTTGCGTCTTGCCAATGAAGCAAATATCCAAAATTCTTAAAATTCGTCAATATTAGCACAAAATTATTACGTAACAATTCGCATTTTTTACGTAATCAGGTATGATCTCAAATCAAGGTGTAGTGATTTTCAGCTCGAAAATGCCTTGATGGCCAAGTTGGTAAGGCGTATCACTAGTAATGATAAGATCGTCGGTTCGACTCCGGCTCGAGGCAATTTTTTTAATATTCCAGAAATACTCCAAGTTCCTGAGTATATGTATATATACTTTATTTTTGAGTTTCACGAAATGGGAGATTCCGGATTACTACTATATCTGTTGATAGTTGAGAGTGGAAAGCTCATTACCCCGCAATGTCACTGTCAATTAAAGCTCACCAGCATCGGAAAGAGGATTTCCCGCTCTCCATCGTATAGCTTGGATTTCCTGTCACAAATTGAGTAGCTGCAGTGGAATTCGAATCCTTACGCTTAGTTGTGCAGTGAGCTTGTTTTGCGTAGGAAGATAGATATTCACGAAAAAGCTCTCGGCGGTCGCTTTCTCCGCTTCTCCACATTGAACGGGTTGGCGAGCCGAATCTGCAAAACTCGACGTCATGAACCATGAACAGACCCCTTCTCCGGGGAAACGGAAGCGGGCAAAAGATGAAGAGGATAATAGCGCTGAGAGACTTTTGATAGAAGGTTCTGAAAGTTCTCGTCAGGACTCTGTCGGCTCGTGAGTTGAAGCATAAAATTCTTGAATAGGGAATTGTTCAAGTTAACTGGAAATAGCTGTGAGCTGTGCAAGCTTAGGAAGGTGCGATGTGATAGAAAAAAACCAAGCTGTGGTTGGTGTCAACGAAATAGTAAGAATGAGCTACTTTCTGTTCTTTGAAGTGGTATAAATGCTAAGGTCTACAAAGACGTGGAATGCAATTACAAGGCCAAACGAAAACCTGGAATGCAGTCTGGATTTGGTAAACAGCTGTTGGACAGAATAGGTTAGTACGCTTGTTGTTAGAGATACCGGAAGGGTTAATTGACTCGTATTTAGCGTCCGTGGAGGAAGAGCTGGCGATGCAAAGAAAAATGTGGGAAGAATTTCATGAATGGAAGCAAGGTGTGAATGGAATTGGAAATGGAATTGGAAATATGAATGGATTTAAGACTATCACAAGTCCAGGAGAGAGTAAAATATCGCCTCCGGTGATAAGAGAGGTTGTGAATGCCGAAAGTACTTCTGCAAGTGCCTCTCAACCAGACTACGGGCCAAGTGGCTACGACTACTCGGTATGCATGGATAAAGATGAAGATTCTAACGGCCTACCTCCAGCTGCCGTACTACGGGAACTAGTGCATCTGTATTTCCAACGATTACATCCTCATTTCCCTATTCTGCATCCGGAACGAACCACAAGCCGACTCCTTTCAATTATTGAGGCAGGCTCGACATCCCTGTTGCTTAGTGCAATTGTAGCTATAACACTGAGATTCGCACCCGAGTTTCTACTCTCCGACGCTGAAAAGACAAAGTATTACAAACAATGCAAGGAAGCTGTAATACTGAAATCTCTTTCTATTACAGATATTGACTCTCTGGAAGCTCTAGTCGTATTGGCTTATGATCTGGTCGGATTCTCTAATGGTCCAGAGACATGGGGTGCGATATCTTTGATCTGCTCATCAGCAAAGCATTTGGGCCTAGTGAAGGGTCTCGATGACCACCTCAAACAGCAATCTATATCTTCTCAAAGCGCTGAAATTCTACCTCTTGCCACTAGTTCGCTGGAACAAGAGTCCAGGCGACGGCTTTTGTGGGGCATATACTTGCTGGATCGATACTCTTCGGTCGCGACATCGTTTTCATTCCAGCTCGAATCGGATGAGATTCTAGCAGTTCTACCTCTCAAGCAGGAGATTTGGCGCGATAAGAAGCTCGAGCGTGAAGATGCCAATTTCCCGAGAACTAGGAGATTAAGAGAAAACTCAGAAAATGTTCACATTGATGAATTTGGTCACACAATAGAGATTGTGGAGTTATTGAGCTCGATTCACATATTTCTTAAGGCCCCCATAAATGTTCTTCAGCTTTCTGATGTTTTGGATTGGCAGGTTAAATATTATCAGATGGACCTTGAGCTTGAAACTTGGCGCAAGAACCTACCAGTAGAAATCCAGGAGGGGAGCACTGCGAGTGATTGCCACAAGTACCAACTCAGCCCTGAAAGAGTTACTCTATTTTCTATTTATTACACTGCCGTGATACGGTTGCACTCATCTGCTGGCTATCCCTGCTTGAAGTTTGGATATTTTAGTGCCTCACCCTCAGCTGCACAAAGATGCCTTAGCGCAGCACAGAATGTTGTTGCTCTGGCCAAAAATACAATAACATTCGGAACATGGCAATTTCTAGGCCCGCATTATGCCTGGAGTCTTTGGGTGTCATCACGACTCCTCTTGGTAGACTGTGTCACTGCACACAGGCCATTTCCAGAAGAACTAGAGTTTCTCATCTACGTCCTTAGACTAATGGGGAAAACATGGAAGGTAGCTGCCCGATACTGTCAAATCCTTGCTCGGGTCATTGATGAGGAGTTGTCGCTTCGAACTGTTTCTGGCGATAAGGTCGGCAGTCCCTCAGAAAATGCCGCACAGGACGCCGTGACTAGTGCTCAGATTTTGTCTGACATGAGAAGAAACGCGTATGCTCTTGATTTTCTTCTTTACAAGCCTCACGATTCCTCGCCAAATACAAGTAGTAAAGTACCAAGAGAGCTCGCTCCCCCGCACAACCTTGCCCCGGCTACAGAAGGGCTATCAACTTTGGCAGATTCAGATCCAAATGTGCAGAATGCACAGGACGTTTCCCCACTTAGCGATGTATTTGCATGGTTCAACTGGCCCAAGCCATCTACCAAAAATGAGTCGGAGATGACCTGGCATTCGCTCGACGGCTTCAAAGACATTTTATCCCGTGAAGGTGAGGTTGTTACCAGTGGACAAGACGACTGGCTAGCTGAATTTGGACAGCAATGATCTGTTTACTAATATACTCTTTTTGATGCGCCAAGTTTTGGCGGGGTATGCTTCGGCGCAAAGATCCCGCGAGGCGTCCCCACACCTTTAGCTAGTTGTAAAGGCTGCTTAGAATCTCTCCAATGTGCCTTTACTTTTACGTTGAATATGAAATATATTGATTCTCATGTACATCTTTACTCGGAGTCCCATACGGATTGCTTGGCATGGATGACTAACGGCCATCCTTTGGAAGGCAACCATAGACTGGAGGAATACTTGAAGGAGGCAGGACAAACTCTACCTGAAGGCTTGATTTTTGTCGAAGTTGACAGGAAAATTGGAGCTTCTGATGACCCTCGCCGCTGGGATCTAGTAATTGATGAGTATCGCTATGTCAGCGAGCTACGGCATCCGTTACTCAAGGGGATGATCCCTTGGGCACCAGTAAACGAGGGAGCAGAGTCAATGGAACGGTACTCCAATGTATTAGCCGACTCCAATCCAGAAGGATATAGCTTAATCAAAGGATTTCGATATCTACTCCAGGATAAGTGTCAGGGAACAGCTGTTAGTGAGGCTTTTTTGGGGGGTTTAGAGTGGATCAAAGATCAGAAGCTGGTATTCGAAATAGGGATTGATACTAGATCTGGTGGTCTTTGGCAGGCGGTGGAGGTCTGTGAGATGGTAAAGCGGTGTCCTGATCTTGTTTATATTATCAGTGAGTAGTTTGACCCCGGCGCTGTGAATTTTGCTAACTATTTAGATCATCTGACAAAGCCTAATTTGCACTTGTCCAGTGCCGAGACCAAGACAAATGGAATGTTTAAAGAGTGGAAGCATCTCATGCTGCAATTGAGTACTTCTAATACTTATATGAAGCTTTCAGGAATTTTTTCAGAGCTTCCGAAGGAGCTGTGCGCAAATAGAGACATTTCAGGAATCTTAAGACGGCTGATGCCGTGGCTGCAGGTTATCTTCCAGTTCTGGGGTACAGATCGTATATTGTGGGGCAGTGACTGGCCAGTGTGTAATATTGGAGGGGGACAAAATGCTATTGAGTTTTGGCACGAAACTACAGAGCGCATCTTTGAATGCCTCAAACTATCGGATAAGGAAAAAGAAGCGATCTATTTCAACAATGCCATAAAAGCATATGGCATAGAAGAGCCATAGATTACTGTAAATTCACAAACAGGCCCCCATCTACTAATATTTCTGCTCCAGTTACATATTTCGACATATCTGATGCCAGGAATACTGCAGGTCCTGCCAGGTCACTTGGCTCGCCCAAGCGACCCAAGGGTATTCTATCTTCCATTTTTTTCCTTTTGTCCATATCACTGAGGTCTTCCTTATTAATATCAGTTGCTATGGTACCTGGTAGAAGAGAGTTGCATCTTATGCCAAATTTACCCATGGCGACTGCAGTTGAGTTCATAAGTGACAGAACGCCGGCCTTGGTAGGGGTATAATGGGTTTGATATTCCCCTCCAACGTGGGCAGAAATAGACGAGATTCCAATAATTGAACCCCCTTTCCCTTGATCTTTCATTTTCAACGCGGCTGCCTGAGTGGCAAAGAATGCTCCGTTCAAATTGACTGCCACCGTGCGTAAGTATACTTCAGGGGGCATTGTGGTGAATTCGTGAAATGGGCATATTCCAGCATTAGATACAAACACATTGACTTCTCCAAACTTTTGCGAAGCTTGCTCTATTAAATCTTTGCATGTAGCTGGATCGGATATATCCCCCGGAACGGCTAAAAATGCTTGCGTAGTGCCTCTGATCTCTGAGATCTCCTTGGAGAGAGACTCTGACTTTGCCTTCTGCTCAGCATCAGGATAAAAGTTTATGGCGACATTTGCGCCGTTGCGTGCCATTTCAAGAGCTATAGCCCTTCCAATGCCAGCAGATGCTCCTGTTATAACTGCCGTCTTCCCCTCCAATAATCTCGACATTCTGTGGTCAACGAATGGCAAAAGCTTTTTGGTTGATCTTGTTTGTTTTAACGTGTCGCGCTGTTCGGACTAAAGATGCAACGAAACGCGGGGGCGGGGGGCAAAAAGTAACTCTTATCGATAAGTATTTAGCCATTAATTTAGCCGGAATTATGGATCTATTACGGATATTTACCTAGTCTAATTAGAATCCTCCGGGTTTTTAACTGTACCGTTTTTTATAATTCCGTTTCCGTTGACAATGGTGCCATTTTGGATTGATTTCAACGGCTTCTGAGGGGATGGTGCCACGTAAAAGTCTGCCAGAACCAATGGTGCGGCGGGGTTTCGTGTCAAACCGAATCCTGGCTTATCGAGCTCAGAGGTCCGTAATACACCATTCTGGGGCATTGGTTCGTCCAAAAACAGGCTGCCGAAAACAGGTGTAATGGACTTGGAGTCAGGAGAACTGGCGAGGTACTCCTGGAATGGAGTATTGATCTGAGACACTGCAAGATGATAGCTGTAAGGACCAGACGCATGAGAAACAATGGGAATATCATAGGCAGCAGCTTGTGCAGTAACTCGTAGAAGTTCTGTAAGACCTCCAACCCACATTACGTCTGGTTGCAAGATGTCAAGGTTTCTACCTTCAATCAACTTGCGGAACCCGTATCGTGTATACTCGTGCTCGCCAGTCGTGAACTTGGTAGTCGGTAAAGCTTGCTTTAGACGCGCATATCCATCAATATCGTCAGGATGCAATGTCTCTTCCCACCAATTGATTTTGATATCCTTTGCAGCCTCGACCAATTCAATCACATATGACACATTGAGTGACATCCAGCAGTCCACCATAAGAGGGAAATCTGGCCCAACAGCTTCACGATGTTTTCGAAGAAATTCGACATTCTTTCGGAGCCCCTCGTGACCCTCGTCTGGGCCGTACGGTAAAGGAACCTTTCCTCCCCAAAATCCCATTTCTTTGGCAGCTAATGGGTTGCATCCAGTGCAATAGAAGGTGATTTCGTCTCGAACCGCTCCTCCAATCATCTTATAGACTGGTTCACCTCGCAAATGCCCCACCAGATCCCATAAAGCCAGATCCACCACTGAAATAGCCGCAACCACAAGACCCTTCCGACCGTAAAACATGCTAGAAAGAAATAGCTGATCGGAGATCTTATTAAGATCTCGAGGATCCTGGCCAATCAAGAATCTTTCAAAATGATTTTTGACAATCCAACATGCCGATGGACCACCAAATCCAGTAGCAAACCCGGTAGTTCCATCTTCGGCGATGATCTCAACGTAGAAAGAACCCAAAACATTAATACCCCAATCTACTCTCGAGGTTCTATATTCTGGATATTTCGACATTGGAGTGGAAAACTTGTTATCAATGAGCCTATCGAAATTAAAACCTGATTTTTTTATACTACCAACTCATCGGGGGTTTGACTCCACTTACCAATGACCTCTTTCAACATTATGATAATCGCCTCCAATACCTTTACCTTCGGAGATATAGGTATTAATGGCCTTAATCTTTGGGAAACTATTTGAAGGCATTTTTTCAAACTTACCAACTAACAATAAAAAGGGCGATTCAAGCGGTTTAAATAGCCACTGCTCATCCCCGCGTTGTTCCCGGTCTATCAATACCCCGAGCAAGCACCCCACAAATTCGTCGCGGAGTCCATTTGTAAATCAGTCTAAATCTCCGGGTATTCTTTAATTAGCCGAGATGATGGTTGAACAACTTGAACTCCATAATGTGGAACATCGCATGATTGGAGTTACTTGTTGCGATGTTGAAGCTAAAAAGACATAAATTATGGTTCATTTGGCGTTTTCAACCACATATATCATCATCACTTATTGACAGAAAAATGGATGAACTTGGATATCGAGAACGGCCTACATCGGTAATTTCATTGATGTATGATGATATAACCTGTCGTGATACAGGGAAAATCTCAAAACATTTCATGGAAAGATGGAGAACCTCCAGTGGTGATTGGAGTACCGATATTGTTTTATGGATAGCAGGGGTTTACTCACAAGCACAAAAAGATATTATAACCAATTTTATTGGTCCATGGCCTTATACCAATATCTATGACTTCAATCCTAAATGTGGCGTTTTGACATATTATTACGTGGATGACCGCCAATATTTTGGCTATCGGGTGGATTCAGAGATTAGCACCAGTGATGAGAATGACGCTGATGACTTTAGCGATGATGACGAAAGCGGTGATGACGATAACGATTGATCATTATCAGAATCACTTGTTATCAAACCTAGTTATATGCTGCTTAGACTAGATGCTTCTTAGTTTGTTTGCTGCAGCAGGTGTCTGCAAAAGAAACTCAGAGTCTAGCTAGCCAAAAAACTCAATTTAAAAACATTACTACAAGAATGTGATATGTTTGGAAGTATTGGTACAAGCTCCTGCATACATGCATGATCTGGAGAAACAACAGGGGTGTTCGTGTTTATGATTGTGATCAATCATGTCACGTTGCAAATATTAAGTTGTCATAAAAAAAGACGAAGTCAACTGCATGAGGAGAATAATGCATAATCAGAATAGTCTAAGCAAATCTTCAATTCTGGGCGCTCTGGATCATTGTTAATGTTGAGCTTTGACGGTTTTGTGGAGAATATGACGATGTGGGTCCTTGTATGATATATCGACTTTGCGCGAAAAACACAAGTAATTCGAAGAATATGCAATTAATGTTACCCCTGGAATTATATTGGATAACAGGTTATATTGGCTTTATGTGCTGCTTCGATTCTCGAGAATGTTGCAGCAGCTAGCTAAGATGAAAATCTTGCAAGAAAAGAGATTGGTCAATCTTTCCTATGCCGAATATAAAGATGCGCTTCAAAGCCCACATTTCCTCATTTCCGTGTCTTTCTATTATCCTTTAAGATGAGAATCACATTCGTTTTTATGGTGGTGCTAGCTCTCGGTCTTCCTTGGGTTCAAGCAGGTCAATGTCCGAATATCTTTGTTCAGGCCATCGATGGAACTCTTTCCAGCATTAGTGCTCTAGCAGTGACGATAAACTCTGATCTTAATCAATTCTTGGGCTCGAACAGACAACAGTTTGTCCAACAATTGGAACTTTTGTCAACCGCTACCTCGAATTTGGACTCTCAGACTGGTTCCATCGCGCAGCCGCTAGACAGCTGCAATGGAAACAACATTTGCCCTCTTATTCAGGACTCTTTCGCTTCATTGACTGGAGCAATTTCTCTTATTAACAGTCAAATTGATGAAATCAGTCAGGCAGGCTTGTCTGGAACAGCCTCGTCTAACTTGCAACAAATCGCCTCTCAAATCGCTAACTTTGAGGATCAGCTTTACAAGATTTTTCCATGCACCAACCCTTGCCTAGTGACAGTTACGAAGGCTTTTGGTGACATAAATGTCGCATTGACGCAGACCTCACAGTTGTATGGGTTCTCTCCGGCTAAGTGGCCCTCTTCCCCTCAATGTACTACTTCATCGGTACGCTCGTCTTTGTCTCTGCACGCAAGTCCACCGAGCCATGAGTCCTGGGTGTCCTCCTCTCCATTTTCCTCCTCAAGATCGCATTCTGTGCCGGCTTCTTCTTCGCACTCCAGCCCGTCGAGCCATTCGTCGTCTTCTCACTCTTGGCCTTCGCACTCGTCACCGTCGCCTTCACACTCTAGCCCCTCGCATTCGAGTTCTTCGCTTTCGTCACCATCGCACTCGTCGCTTTCGCACTCTACGCCCTCGAGTTCGTCGCATTCATCGCCTTCGCATTCGTCACCGTCGCATTCGTCACCGTCGCACTCTAGGCCTTCTAGTTCTTCGCATTCGATTTCGTCGCACTCCACGCCATCGAGTTCTTCGCATTCGATTTCGTCGCACTCCACGCCATCGAGTTCTTCGCATTCGATTTCGTCGCACTCCACGCCATCGAGTTCTTCACATTCGAGTTCGTCGCATTCGTCACCGTCGCACTCTACGCCTTCTAGTTCTTCGCATTCGATTTCGTCGCACTCCACGCCATCGAGTTCTTCACATTCGATTTCGTCGCACTCCACGCCATCGAGTTCTTCACATTCGAGTTCATCGCATTCACACTCTAGCTCTTCAAGCGCTTTGCCCTCGAGTTCGTTGCATTCCTCCTCCTCTTCCTCCTCCTCTTCCTCCTCCTCTTCCTCCTCCTCTTCCTCCTCCTCTTCCTCCTCCTCTTCCTCCTCCTCTTCCTCCTCCTCCTCTTCTTCTTCCTCTTCCTCTTCCTCTTCCTCTTCCTCTTCTTCTTCTTCTTCTTCTTCCTCTTCTTCTTCTTCCTCTTCTTCTTCTTCCTCTTCCTCTTCTTCCTCCTCTTCCTCTTCTTACTTTTCTTCCTCTTCGCACCCCGGCTCATCGAGTTCTTTGAGTTCCTCGTCCTCGTCGTCTTCGCACACTAGCTCTTCGAGCCCTGTACCCTCGAGTTCATCGCTTTCGCATTCGTCGTCATCATCGCCTCACTCCAGTTCTTCGAGTGCACACTCGAGTTCCCCGTCTACCTCGTCTTCGCTCTCTTTGATTTCGATCTCTGCCCCCTTGAGTTCTTCCTCTTCTCACTCCAGCTCCTCTAGTGCGCCCTCGAGTTCGAGTTCGTCGAATACCTCTTCGCGTTCTTCGAGTTCTGTTCCCTTCAGTTCTTCCTCGTCTCACACCAGTTCTTCGAGCCCTTCCTCTTCCTCTTCCTCCTCCTCCTCCTCCTCCTCCTCCTCCTCCTCCCGCTCCAGTTCCCTGTCCTCGAGCTCGCTAGGCACTTCTTCATCGTCACAGACAAGCTCTTCAAAGTTCACAGTTACTTCGTCAAGCAGCACATTGGGCTCAAGCGTGTCGTCTGCCTTGTCTAGCAGATCTTCCTCAAGCGGCTCTGGCGTGATATCCTCGAGTGGTAGTACAACTTTGACGACATCAAGTGTTCTGTCTTCAGCGCATTCTTCAAGTGCTGTAACTCTTGGCAGTTCCTCGTTCACCAACAGTTCCACTGCTTTTTCATCTGTCGGGAAACCAAGCAGCTCAATCGTCGGCTCGTCTGTTTCCTCGAGTACTAGTGGATCCCATCTCAGCAGCTTCTCGACGATTGTTTCCAGTTCATCCAGTTCAAGTCGATCCTCTGTGATTCCAAGCAGCTCGACAACTCTCACGACAATCAGTGGTTCACTTACCAGAAGCTCTGTGACCAATTCTTTGGCTTCTTCATCAAGGTCTGGTGTGTCTTCTTCTGCTATCACTACTGTTAGCTCCTCTCCGGAGAAGAGTTCTTCTTTGAGCAGTCGCGTTTCACCGAGCAGTTCTTCGATCAGTTCCTCTGTTTCCAGTCGAGTGTCGTCGTCTGTTTCGGGCAGCAGCTTGGGGTCCAGTGCCTCGTTCACAACTGCCTCCTCTTCTGTTGCCGTTCTTACCAATACAAGTTCGAGTGTTAGGTCTAGAACTCAGCAGGAAAGTACCGTGGTAATTCTGACCACAGAGATTGTGACTGTTCCGTGCCCGACAACTTTGCCAAACGGCGAAGTAACTACGTTGTTTGAGACCACGATAATCACCATCCCCTGCCCTGAGTGTGCCGGCAGTGCTACCAGAGGAAGCAATGGATCTGTGGTGACGATTTCCACTATTTTCAAGGCTGTGAATTTTACTATTCCGGTGACGTCCAAGAATGTTGTGTCAAGCTCTTTGCCAGTATCGACCCCCGTTGTAAGCAGCTTGCATAGCGTTGCAGCTTCGACCACCAAGGGTCCTAACCAATCTAACAGTGCTATAAAGGCAGCACATTCATCTTGGATGCTGGTGGCAAGCTTTGCTTGCGTTCTACTCTTGTGATTTTCACGAAGAACATATATACCTATTCTTTTCTCTTTTGATAACCCATATATATCTAGACATTTTCGATTCTATCTAATAGCTTTAATTTATTCTTTCAATTTTTAAACTGTTAACGCGGATTCGAAATAATAAATTGTTAATAAAACATAAATAAATATACAATTAGTTCAAGCCACTTGGTGCGCGCTCTGAGGCACGTTTTCCTGCTGCTGCTGAGCAACATTCTCCATGATCTGGTCGTCTTCAACAGCAAATTTTCTTTCGCTAGTAGCTGCTGGTGCTGTGCCGTTATTGCCGTCACCCTTTACCCACACGAACGGTGTCTTGGAGGAGTTCATGGCTGCGTCGCGGCCCTCTGGATGCTGGTACAGGCAGTCTTGGCTACGGCAGTTAATGCCAAATTTGCAGGAATCTTTGAAAAGGTGTGTGAAGAAGCAGTCGGGTCTGTCGCAATCGGG
Source organism: Diddensiella santjacobensis (assembly GCA_030574215.1). Classification (NCBI taxonomy): domain Eukaryota; kingdom Fungi; phylum Ascomycota; class Dipodascomycetes; order Dipodascales; family Trichomonascaceae; genus Diddensiella; species Diddensiella santjacobensis. The sequence goes on along the minus strand of JAJMEO010000021.1, from coordinate 154,167 downwards.
GCCATTGCGGCAAACGACGTGCGACAGCGGATGACGGAAGCGGCAGTTTGGGTTGGTACATCGATCCAAGAATTTACAAGTCTGAAGGCTTTTGTCCGGCAGGGCCGGGGGAGGTCGGATGAGCGAGCCGGACGGATGGGCCTTATCACATTCTTGGTTGGTACAGTTTTCCTTATTGTCACACCATTCCAGTTTAACCATCTTGGCCTCGCCGTTCACTGGGGTTGGATGGCCGTAGGGGCAAGAGATGTTTGCGCATCGTTCTTTGAACTTACATGGGAAGATGCGGGCTGCTTTTGGTGTCACCGGTGTCACTGGCATCACTGGCACTGGAGGCATTGGAGGATACATTGGTGGCCATTGGGGGTTTCCATCGAATCCAGGTTGAGGTTGCATTTGGCCGAATACTGGCGGTGGCATAGGCAAGCCCATAGCTGGGGCATCATCTTCACCCACATGAAGAAACGAGCAAGTTCCTGGAGGGTTTGGACAATTGGGGTGTAGCCAGCATGGTTTTGTGGGGTGGGTGAATTTGCAGTTAGGATAAGAGCAATGAGGCCAATGTCTACATCGGAATCGTTTAGGGGCTTCTCTGTGGTCCATTTTGACATCTTCCTGACCATTATTATTAAGAAATCGTCCAAGTGCTTCACCTCTTTGGCGATTACCATTGGAATTTCGGTATTCACCTTTTTGGATTCCTCCTCCTCGGGCTGAGAACACACCTCCACCTCTTTTATTAGGTGTTCCTCGATTTTGGAATCTTTCCGGTCTAATAACTGTTAATAATTCGCCACCATTGATATTGACAAATTCTTCATACCCGAATAGATCTTCTTCCTGTTGATCCTTAATTTCCACTTGGGTTGGAGCCGGTTTAACTTGTTCTTCATCATTTTGAATGTTTGATAATTCATTAAACATCCATTCTGTGAATTCAGCAGTGAATTTATCACCAAATAACTCTGATAATTCCTTGGTGATGTCTTGAGGAGCCTTTTTATTGGCAATCATCACCACTATATATTGGGCCACAAATTCAGGATCTTCCTCAAGTCCAAACCCCCCAATAGCATCTTTAATAGAATCCTGTAACCTTTTTCCTTGAGGTGAATCCTGTGAAAACTCCTGTATTGTCGACATATCGATGCTGATTTTTTTCAATTTTGGGGTTTTCTTAAATGTTTCGTTAAGCGCCCGAATTCAAATGGCAAACAAAAATAAAAAAGATTTCTCCTCCCAAGTCCCATGCTCATATATACTCCCGGACGTCAATAATAAAAATCAAAACATCAATTCTTTACTCCACATTTTATTGTTGATTTTTATTGACCTCATCACGAGGCATTGAAAGGTGCAACGTGGTTTTTATGGAAGGGATATTTATAGGAGATTTGATTCGAAATTGGCCAATATGGACAATTTAAAGGTAATGTTTTTAAAGATTTTTAAGTTTAAGGTTGAAAGAAATAACTAATATCAAGAGATTATATTAGAATCTAGTGGATTATTTATTTACACCTCAAAAAAAACGATCATTTTTATATGTGGTGATTACCGCCATTGCAGCAGGACTTTTGTTCATTGTGGCTGCGATGGGCTATATCGCGGTCTACAATTATTATATCCCATCCTCCACAGCGTTGAGCGCAGTGGATTTGGATTTCTCATATCAGGCATCACGTGCCGGGTCCTATGCGGCCGTAGCACTTTCTGAGCTTCGACTAGGCGATGTGAAATATGATATGAATGTGATATTGGATCTTCCTCGTGATCTTTATAACCAGAGGTTGGGCAATTTCATGGTGCGCACTACTATTGTGGATAATATGGACAATTTCATGTCCAATTACTCGTTGGGAAGTGACGGATTCACAAGATGGCCTATGACAAACAGTGGGTTTATCTTTGATAGACCTCAGCCTGGCATTCTTAGTCGAACCAAACCCGCAATTCTACCCTTCAAAAGCCCGTTGTTGGAAACTATGGATACAGTCACTTTCGCTCCGTTATACCTGACCCAAGTCGCCACCCAAAGATCTGTGATACGCGTCAAAATGGTGGAATTGAACTCACCACTCGACTTGCGCGAATTCAGATTTGTGATTGTGGAATTGGACCGCAATGTCCATGTTAACGGCGCACAGCTCGAACTTAGGGTAAGATGGCAAGGCATCCGATATTTCATGTACAATTACAGGCTCATCATGTTCTTCATCGGAACTTGGTTCTTTTGGTACGTGGAAATGGTGGCCATGCTGCTGGTGGCATATTATACTGTAAAAACCCTCTCACCAGCTGTTGTCCCCCATGACCCCAACACAGCGCTGCAATCATCCCGAACAAGACCGTTTTCCCACAACATATCCGCCTCATATCGACAAACATCAGGTGCTGCAGGCGCAGATTCGGGTCTCAGCTCATCAAACAGTACAGTCGCATCGACGAGAGTTTCACCACTCGATGTGGAACATGACGATCGAACCACCTTTGGATTGCACACTCCGGAACCAACACCAGGCCCGGCATCTGACTCTGATGATTTCCCACTGCTGGAGTCTGCAACCGTCAGTGGCCCAAGCTCAGGCCAACAACTGGGCAGCGGTGAAACTCCTATAACAACCCCTTACACCAAATGACCCAATAATGACTCACGTGTACAATAGCTTAATGACAAGAATTTTTAATAATAAGATAATCACAGCTAATAAACCTATAAAGAAATTTGTATGTATGTTGGTTAACTCTAGAGAAAAGACTCCTCCTGTGAAGAAGAAGGCAAAAACTCAAACCGTCAACAGTAAAGAATCAAAAAAAAAATACACTTATGTTAATAGAAAAAGAGAATGGTGTTAGAATATAGAAAACGGGATTGTTTTTATACCAATTAGTTCCTTCAAGCAAACATTCTAAGCTCACAGTAGCTTGCTTCACCGTTCGCACATCGACAAGCTGCTAACTTCTTAACACAGTCATAACGATCGGAAATTATCACACTCTTAGAAGCACAAAGGTCGTAGTCCCTCAAGCAGCCGGCGAGACAGTTTCCATTCTCAGGAAGAGGTGCATCGTCGCCGGGAGGAGCCTCGCAGGTTATATCATCTGTGCTCAAAAGTTCAAGACCGAGCTCTCGAAGTCGCTGCTGGCTCACATCCTCATGCACAGTCAATCTGTAGTTGCTGACGGCTGTAGGACTAGCCACTCGTGCTACCCTGGTTATTGTCACTACTCTAGCCGGAATAGTATGGCCAGGAATAGCAGTTCCATCAATAACAGTGGGGTAGAGAGTCTCGCCCGGCATGGTTATCAGGGAAGGTTCAGGTGTCGAGAATTCCGCAGCCTCTTCTGGTGAAGGAGAAGCAGTCTCACTCTCACCATCACGGGTCACCAGAATAGTGCTCGTATATGTGACGGTGGTCGTGGGCTCAACTGCCGCCGCTGGTACTGGGGCTGTATCCATGACATAATGATATGCAGGGGCCTGCTGATCACCGTAGATCGTTTTAGTGATCGTCACTGTGGTACCTGGGACAACAAAGTCGGCTGGTAGAGTCGACTCGGGAACAACAGAAAGTACTGTCGTTAAATGGGGCTTTGTCCACGTTTTGGTGATTACTAGCGTTACGTCATCAGTCACAGACACAAGAGTGTGAACGTCTTCTTCAGGAGGTATGGCCGGAACTGGAGCTGCCTGTGCTTGTTGAGGAGTCGGCGCAGGAGTGTCACCACTCTCCTGTCTGTATACTGTCTTAGTAACAGTAAGAGTGGTAGCAGGAACAATTGATGCCGGCAGAACTGTGTCTTTCAGCGTCCGAGGAGGAATGGTAGTCCCAGGGATAACAGATACAATAGCAATAACATCATGTGACGGGACTGCAGCGGATGCTATTGGTACAAAGAGGGTTTTGGTGGTAGTGACATCAACCGGCAAAGGTGGTGCCTCCACAACAGATTTCAATGGAATTTCACCGAAATTGTTTTCGGCTGGAGCTTGAGCTTGCAGAGGACTCTGGGTCTGCCCAGCTTCTGCCACAGCGGACTGATCTTCAAGACTGACCGCCGCAGTCGGCTCTTGAACTGTAGATAGAGTAGGCGGAACAGGGACGTAACTGGAATGAGTAGCAGGAGAGTAAATTGAAAGGGATTTTTGCTTTGGAGAGACATCTGCTACAGATTCGACACTCAAAGGAGCGATCGGTAAGGAAGCAACAGATGCTATGGGTAGGGTCTGAATAACAGGCGCAGTTACAGGATCAGAGCTCCTGCTCTGAAATGTAAGTGCATTTTCTTCAGGCAAAGCCTTTGGAGTTTCTGATGAAGCTTTAACTGCAATGTCTGGACTATGACCGTTGAGCGCCTCGTGAGAGACAAGAACAGTATTAGCTCCAGAAGGAGTAACTGGTGCAGAAGCAGCAGCAGCAGATGCAACCTGGGCGACTGGAACTGAAGCCTCGACAGCGGGAAGGCTTGGCGAGAAAACAGCATGGGAAGCTTCGGCGACATTAATTTGACTCTCGACAACGGCAACGACACTTTGCTGCTGTTGAACGGGAGAAACCACGGGGATAGATCGAGCGACGAGATTGGCGAATTCAACAGGGGTAGATAGCAACGAGCCAGAACCATCACATGCGAGACCGTCTCCGGTGCCGCAATCAGCGGTGATAGTCGACTCACTTAACCATAAAAAAGGCAGTCTGGTCATTGTTACAGTAACGGTTGCAGATGCACACGGCGGAGTGACTGTCTCCACTTGAGTGACTGTTGCTGTAACGCATGAACCTGGTGGCTGTGACGGCGCTAGAGTAGATCCAGGTGCGCAGGGTGATGGTGCCGGTGCTGAGGTCTCGCAAGACCCGTTTGGTCCAGTGCAAACTGAAGAGGGAGGCACCGATGCAGGAACCGATTCCGCAGGTGCGGATGGTGATGCTGAAGTTTCACAAGAGCCGTTTGGTCCAGTGCAAACTGGAACCGAAGGCACTGATTGAGGTACCGACTCAGTAGGGGTAGAAGGTGTAGGTGCCGGTGCAGAGGGCGAGGGTGAAGATGCCGGCAAAGAAGGTGCTGGTGAAGAGGGCGACTCAGTAGAAGCGGGAGGCGCTGGTGGTGCAGTTTCTTGAGTCTGAGCTGGAACAGTGGGTGCTGGTGGTAGTGTTGGCACACCTGGTACACTAGTCTGAGCTGGAACAGTGGGTGCCGGTGGTAGTGTTGGCACTCCTGGTACACTGGTCAGACCAGTCTGAGCTGGTGGGCCGGGATAGATCTCAGTAGGTGTGGCCGTGCAAGACGCAGGTACAGTGAGAACAGTTGTAATCTGGTGACACTGGAAATCAGGAAGCATGGTGGAAAGCGTAGCGATGAAAGTGCTCTCTCCGTTTTGAGGGAGAGCTGACACAGTCCAACTGGCTTCAGCTGAAGCAGGAATAATGAATTTAATTTTGTAGCTGAAGGTATGAGTAACAACAACACAACATCCTGAACAGTCTTCACCACCTCCACCGATACCTCCATGGGGCCAGAAGAAGCAAGCTTCCGTTCCTACGGAGAGCGACAGCAATCCTACAAGAACTGCTGACACAAATTTCATCTCGAGAGGAACAATAACAGAAAGTGATAAACTTGAACAGAAAAAAGAAGGAAACACCACCGCGGAACCGTGCCCAATATATAGTTGACCGGACCTGGTGATTAAAGAAACAAGAATTGGTTTTGTTTCCCTAAGTTCCTGTTTGACTTTTAATTCTTCTTCTCAATCGTCCCTTTTTGCAAAATAAGGCTTGTGGTATATCTCAATCGGTATAGTAAGTCAAGTTACTTTTTCTGCTTTCTCACGATCTGTTCGATTAGATCCTGTTGAACTCAATGTCTTATGTCTCAGAGTCGGTTACGATTTAAACACTTGTATTTTAATATCTCATTTTATTTCTGCTCCTTTTTTGATTCCATATTCAGCAGCAGTCAAATAATTTTGTCCTCAGCTTTTTGAAGATAAAGCTAGACATCTATCTGATAATGCAATGCAAGTTAACAGAGAAATATTCAGCAGAAAAATATATCTGGCGGTTTAAGGTTTCATCTCCAAGCCCGAATAGGAAATTGCTAAGATGAACACCAGAAAAATTCTATATTTTGAATATTTTCAAATCTTGAGAGGCGTCCAAGGCGTGAAATAAACTCTTGGATGCCTCCGCCAACTACCGAAACTTGCATACGAAACATTAAGAAATTAGTCAAAAAAAATTACATATTACATCACAGCTGCAGCCTTCAACGCAGAGATATCGAACGTTTTCTCCGGTTCATTTGCCTTTTTCAGGTTAATGAGCTCGGGTTTGGGATTTTTGCTTGTTGGAATGCCTTTCCCAAGACGCAAATCAGTGCATAATCTTCACGTACTCCCCACCAAAACTCACATACACACCACAGCGCAACAAACAAGATTATGCGAACAGATTATTCCTCGACTGAAGTTGAGTTGTAGCTATAATTAATCCTTATACTCTCTAGCTTTAAGGCTTTTTTTGTGGTTTTGCATTCTGTGCAAATTTAGAGTTGGTTTAAGAAAAATGGATCAAGCGCCAGGATGTGAAGAAAGTACCTTTGGCGATTTTGTCCAGAACAGAGCACTAGAGACACTCCTAGCCTCTGAACTATTTTCCCAGGCAGACATTGGTTCTGCTCATCCCATGCTGGTTGAAAGCTGCATGCCAACCACACTCATGGACAAGAACTCACTTTCTTTAATCACGCTAGCATCGGCCGCCTCCGGTGGTGCAGAGGAGTCATCTTGCTCTCCTTCGCCTGCTTCACCATTTCAGCCTGTGACCCCTTCGTTTTCACCGTCTTCCGCCGCCGTAGGTGGTTCACGCGGTTCTACCAAAGCAAATGTGGCACGACGCAAGCGGTCCAGACGCCAGACTACCCTCTATAGAGTGCGGAGAGTTCATGCCGATGCCACCCCTGAAGATCTTGAAGCAATCCACAGAGATTACTCGAAGCACCAGCCTACAGTTAATATTCGCTTGCCAGTATGGATAGATCAGCCTGTCGATTCTCCGACTTCCGGTAAGAAGGCCAAACCAACTTTGTCTTCTCTTGTCAACAAAAGAATAACCACCCTGCTAGACATGGAAGAGATCGAAACTTTGCTCAAACACCACCCCAATCAGGACATGACCCGGATAATTAAGATTCTCAAGGCATGCCAGACCATTGATCTTAAGCAACCCAACCAGAAAGCTGAAAACTTTCCCTGGCTCTATTAAACTCCTAACCTTCTATGTCCTGATGAATTTATGACGTTCTAAATCTCCTTTTGTAACTGCACCTCTTTATATATGTGGTCAAAAATAACTTGCTGCAATACTGGCTTTGGTCAGGTAATCGTACGATTCACGTCTTTGACCTCCCACTGGAATTACCTGCAGAGCATTGTCTTTCATGCAATTTTAAAATCTAACTATGAATCATAGTTAAAAAAAAAAAAGCGTGCCTCGAGCCGGAGTCGAACCGACGATCTTATCATTACTAGTGATACGCCTTACCAACTTGGCCATCAAGGCAATTTTACAAAATCTGAACTTTACTCATCGTCCCAGTCCAGAGGTGGATTAAGCCGCAAAATGTGCGGCTCATCTCTCAGATTATTGTCAATTAATCTAAATCTTATGCGTATAGATAGTCTGATATTCTTTTAGTGACTTTCAATAAAAAAATGTCTTAATAATTGAATGTGGATGGATTTGTGGACCGTTTTCTTAATGTCGTACTGCGCGATTTGCTAGAATTACCGTACGCAAACCAAGCTTCGCAGCCGATTGAGAGCCTGAGAAAGTTTAATCGATCGAATAATAAATTCTTTTATTGTCCGGGGCTTAACCTGGTTATATAGATTATGGAACAAATAAGCATTCAACGTAGACATTGAACCGTTGCGCATATTTCAGATTTCCCGACAGCCGTTATAAATTGAAATACCAAGACGTCGATACTCCGCCTACATAATAGATATCAAATATATTAAATTAATACAATGTTACAGTAGTATATAGATTAACTGTCCTCCGACCCGTTAGTAGCCGGTTCGACAACTGGTTCGGCCGTGGACTCGCTCTTAATGTCCTCACTAGCTGCTGCTTCTGCGTCGACAGTTGACGGAGCGGGTAGTTCCTCTTGCTTGGCGTCATCAGTTGCTGCTTCTTCTTCGACAGCTTCAGGGGCATCAGGCATGTCCTCGTTCTTGACATGACTGACTTCTTCCTCATCCGCTACTTCTGCATTATCAGGCTGCTCCTCCTTGAAATCGACGACATCCTTTTCCTCTTCTTCTGCTGCTGCTGCGTTGTCGGGTGATTCCTCCTGACCGTTGGCGGCGGTAGGGGCTTCGGGCTCATTTTTAGGTTCCTCGTCAGCGGGCTCTTCAGCCTTGGGATGGCCGTTCTCGTGAGTTGGTGCATCGTTGTTTATTTGATTCCATAGGTTCAATAACTTGGTTGAGCGGGCGTGGAAGTTGTATTCGCTCTCTAGCGGGATATCGTGCAGCTTCAGTATCGCTTTTAGAACCTTGTTCACTTTTGTATTTCGGATGATAGGCATCTCCAGATTGGGCAACTGTTCGAGCTGGCTGAGGTACCCGGATAGCACAGGAATTTCTTGTTCAGTGGGTTTTTTGTCGGATAGGAACCCTTTTTGCAGCTTATGGCGGATCAGCAAGACCTGTTTCGATCGGGTTTCGAGGTCTATGGCCAGTTGTTTTGCGGATGGCACAGTGTGGCTATTTGTTTCCTTTGATTTGGCAGTCCTTTGTGAGTCGGTGGTGGACTTTGGAGCTGCCTTGGCAGAGCTTTTAGCAGCAGAAGCAGAGCCATTTTCGGATTTTGGTCTCTTGGCCGGTTTTTCTTTGCCATTTGTTGATCCAGACGGAATGGCTGCGTCCGATTTCCGTTTCTTTGTAGCGGGGCTTTGTTTGATTTTGATTTTTATCTTCTCTTCGACCACGGGTTCCAAGATCTCGATTGGTTCGACGTAATCGGGAGCGAACACTTCGAGGGCCGGGGGTTCTGATGCGATTCTGTACGCTTCGACGAGATCTTTTTTCACCTTCTTGGTACTTTTATCGACGAATTCCTTGGCCTTTTCCGGTGTCAACACCTTCAACTCTGCGGGAGATCCCCACATACTAAAAAAAATGTTAACAATCAAACACAAGGCTTTCCAACACGTCTTTTTCAAAACACTTACTGGCTACTTTCGACGAAAAACTTGACAGGATGTACTGAGCTATCCTTTCTTGCTTTTGGCTTGACTGCAAGAACGTCCGGACCCAGAGCCGATTCGTTCACAACCTAAACGCGTCCCATGGTTAGTCCTAATAACAATGAACATTACTATATTGTCTGTGACATACCATTGCAGGCCATGCAGGAAAGCCCTTTACCTTGGCCAATACCACCGTTCCTGGCTCCAAGCCCGACGTGATCGATACTGAAGCCGTGGGTTGCGGAGCAGAAGCAGCAGCATCCGACACGGCGATAGGCGAAGATACCTCCTGCGGGTCCTCAACAACAACGTCGGCAGGAATTTCAACTATAGGACTCGAGTCACTCATATCGTTTAAGGGGTTGATTGCTTTCAATCGTCGTGTATTCTGGTCCTGCAGAAATCGTGGAGATGAGACAGAGATATTTCACAACCCTTTTCTTGTTTTCCTCCAAAACTTGTTGTGATGGGAGGAGAAGCAGAAAACGCCCAATGGGACTTTTTACATCTCTTTTGTTAGTACTGAAATTTACTTCGCCCTAAACACCCCCAAATAACGCTCTCTCCACCGAGACTCCACGGAGACTCCACCTTTAAGACAATCCCCACATTGAACTGAACATACATCTATATAATATATCTAAAGTCATATATGATCCTTGAATGGTCATTTGTTTGTATTATAATCCCATTTGATGCTCTAATTCACATCTTAATACACCGTGGATCACAAAATCTGCCTCAAAGTCAACTAATGTTCCATGTAAGTATTGCTTAGTTCTCCTAACAATCAAGCGATTTAAGCACTATTTTACTATAATACCAAGATGGACAAGAAATGGCGATAAATCACTTCTTGAACAAAAACAATAGTGAAAATCGACTCTAGAAATAGATTCAGAAAAGAATAAACTCTACTACAACTATAGCCGCACAGACTCAAATCGGTATAGGTCGAGTCGAGCCGCACAGGGCAAGGGTCGGGGGACAAAACGGGCTTAAACGGCCGGCACTCTCCGAATCCGGCCTCGTGCCTAATCTTTTACTCAGATGAGCTAATGGGGCTTTAATATAGTGTGACCACATGATACTTCATTTATAATGGATATTATTGTTTTTCTTTCAAAGATCTAGAGCTGGAATCCTACATGAAATAGAAGAGAGATCTCGGAGTCCTATATATTTACGATCCGTGTTGCCGACGGGAAGAATTTTACCGCACGCTACATTTGTAAACATTATTGTTTATAGAGTCATAAGTATAAGACTGCAGTTCCGCGTCGAATTTTTTTTCTTTCTGATAATTTTTTCTCCTTTATTTCCGTTTCATATATATATCGAAAAAAAAGCTGCATAGTAAACCCCATCTTCAGTAAGCATATTTTTATCACTTATTGGAATAAAAAACATGGGTAGACCAGTAAAAAAATACACATTTAGGGATCAAATAACTGGGTTTCCGTGGGTTCAGTTAGTGGTAATGGCCACTATCCGGTTCGCGGAACCTATTGCATTCACATCCTTATTTCCATATATCTATTTCATGATCCGATCGTTTCAACCCGATAAAGAGGATCATGAGATAGCCCGATACGCAGGGTATATTTCCGGAATGTTTGCACTCGCGCAGTGCACCACCGGAATCTTCTGGGGTCGATTTGCTGATAAACATGGCCGGAAACCAGTGCTTTTAATAGGGCTGGTCGGCAGTATTGTTTCCCTAACATTGTTCGGACTAAGTAGAAATGTCTATATGGCCATGTTTGCAAGGTGTTTGAGCGGTCTATTGAATGGGAATGTCGGGGTCGTAAGAACCATGATAGGAGAGATTGCCCCTAAAAGACAACACCAAGCTTTGGCATTCTCGATTATGCCACTCCTATGGCAAGTGGGGTCTATTATTGGCCCCATGATTGGCGGTTACCTGGCTGACCCCATCACGAACCATCCCGAATGGCTCGAAGACGTGGATAAGTCCGGAACCTTCTATCGTGCCATAAGCTACTTCCCGTTCCTATTACCAAACGTGGTGTGTTCTCTGATCTTGTTGTGCGGACTAACAAATGCTATTTTGTTTTTAGATGAAACCCTCGACGAAAAGAAACATCGCTACGACGTTGGTAGAGTCCTTGGTAAACGTATCACTCGACTGTTTTTCTTCCGTGACCCGTCCCACGAAGAAAAGAGACCCCTCACTCAATATGATGATACTGAAAGCCTCTTGGTTCCATCAAGAGATAATAGCCCATCAGGCAGAAAGAACGGCGGCACATTCTCAACATCCGCCACATCAGCCGAGATCGTTGATCAGAGCTGGGGAGCCGTTCTGGTCCCACGCGTCAGACACATTCTCCTCACCACGTCTGTTTACTGCCTGCATTCTGTCGTGTTTGACGAGCTATTGCCAATCTTCCTCGAGAGCAGCATAACCTGGTCCCCCGGCTCCAGCCTGAAAGGTGGACTGGGCCTTCAATCATCCAATATGGGATTCATTCTGTCCATAAACGGATTCATAGGCATGTTCATCTCGGTGCTCGCATATCCATGGATGGAACGCAACTATGGTACTCTGAGGCCGCTGCAGTTTTGGGTGTGCTTTCATCCTGTCATCTACGCAGCGGTCCCTTTCTTGCTGTACTTGTTGGGCCTACCTAAGCAACAAATGCTTATGGTTATTTATATCTTCACCTGCATAAGGACCATCGTTGGTTCACTCTCATTTCCAGGAATCCTGCTTCTCGTCAACCGAGCGGCAGCTCACAGACGACACCTGGCCGTCGTTAACTCATGCCAACAAGTTGTATCTGCATTTGCGCGGGCCGTAGGCCCTGTGATGTGGGGTCTCATCATGTCGTTCAGTCAAGATGTGGGACATGGCGAGATTCCTTGGTGGTCCCTATCGTTGGTTGCAGTGGCTGGGGCCATGCACGCCAACACATATGTCCGAGAGGACGACTACGATTACGAAGAAGAAGACGAGATTCAAGTTTCTGAGGCGATTGACGAAGCCCAGGAGCAGCAGCTGCAGCATTAATGAAAACCTACTTGCATTTAATATAGAAAAAACGACAAACCTTTTATGTAATCATAATGAAAGAAACAAGAGCGATAGAGAGAGCATTGATATTAATATTAATATATTATTATTATTATAATTTATTGATGGGATTGAGGATGAGATTGAAGATGAGGGTTATGTTGGGGAGCCATGTATCTCTGTTGTTGCTGAGGAGGCATTCCACCCATATATGGATTGAAGGAAGGCACTTGATCCGACATGAAAACACCTCCAGGAATCCCACCCGATTGTCCTTGCATTGACCGGGGTCCCAAATGGCCTGAATGTTCATCCACCAGTCCTTGTTGGGCAGCAATCTGAGAATGGGACAAGCCTGCCAATCCATTGTCGGGAATATGTTGTTGTTGTTGCTGCTGCTGTTGTTGAGGAATCTGGGCTTGAGGTTGTTGTTGTTGGGATTGGGGTTGAGATTGAGATGGTTGAGTAGGAGTATCGGGGCCATTTTGAGTTTGAGGAGGTTGATCTTCGGGGGCATTAAGACAAGCTTGAATCAAGGATTTACCTTCACTTCGTGTTACCAAAGGTTGCAATTTTGGGGTTGTAAATGTATATACAAGCCCAGTTTCTGACACAACCAACAATAATACTTGAGTTCCTGTCAAGACAGACAGTTCATAAGCTTTTTTCATGATTCCCGCCTTACGTTTCGAAAAAGTGATATGACGACGGGATTTATCTTGAATGAATTTGATTTCGATTTTTCGTCGTTCTCGTCCTGGTTTTCGGTCATCATCGTCATCATCATCATCATCCATTCCGGGGTTGACAGCGGTTCCGGCATTTGAAGGGTTTCTTTCACGTTTGATACCCGGTGGTAACCCTGAACCACCAGATCCTGCTGAAATGATATTGGAACCTCCTTGTAAATCAGCCGCTCCTCCTTGTACAGAAGGATCAACTAATGAACCATCTGAAGACATGATTTCCAAACAGGATTAAATAACAATTATAATCAAAAGAGATTATAACAAAAATAAAATAATTAAAAACTCAAACAACCACCTTCAATTGAATTGAAAGGTTGAAAAATAAATATAATAACCCCAACTTCTGTCTTCTGTCTTCTTCAAACAATGATGGATTGTTTGTTGTTCCTAATAGGATTGGAAAAAAAAACCTAATACCTAAAAAAAAAAATCAATGATGTTAGCATTAGATATCCATAGTAGAAAGGCAATCGCCAACAAAACACCAAATCTCTTTCATTCTCAATATTTTCAAATCAACAACAATGACAATTAATAGAAAGTTTAATATTCAAACAATATTTGACAACAATAGAAGAATTGAATAGATAAAACTATCCCCTCAAAATTAAACCATTATAATCATTGGAATGAAGAGGAAAAAATGATGGAAGACATAAACATTGGCTTGTTCGAAACAAACAAATAGTCACGTTACATACCTTCTTTTTGAATCCAAAACTAATAAATCCCTTCTTGTTTGTTGTTGGGAATTTAAAAAATCTTGTATAAATCTCCAATCAAGATTTTAAAGGGTTTGGATATTGTGTGAATTGGCTTTGAGGGTTGTTGAACTAAACAAGAGCGCGCGAGAGTGAAAGAGGAAAGGAGTTTCAAATGAGGGAAGTTCTGTTTTGGACATTGCAGGCTCAAATCTGACCAATCCGGTAAAAGACCGCCACTCCCCGCCGCTTCCCGCCACCCAGCCAACCACTTGAATATTTCATCACTACCTTTTGAATATTTGAGTCTGGGACAATTGTTAAAATAGTTAAAAAAATAAAAAATCACAACATTTAATTATATAAATAATTATTTGTTTCCCCGCATATTTGGGAGAAATCATCACGTGATAATTCTTTTCAATTGTGGAATTTGTGGTATGGCGGGGGGTCATGCCTTGGGTTTAATAATTAATATAATTTCTGAAAGTTCTATAGAAAGATTTTATTCTTCAAGACTAGGATATTATATATGATGATGAGAAATCCATAAGACGCGTCCACTTTCTGGGAGTCTCTTGCAATCAACGACTGAATGGAATGAACAAAAACACGCGTGGTGATGTGACGTATTTTCTCATCATTATATGTAACATATGAGTCTGGGAGAAATCACCTGATATACTGAAAACATTGTCAAATATCGACTAAACGTCAAGTGTGAGTTCACAAAGAAAGTATAATTGGTCGTTTGTTAGAGATCATAAGTAGAATAACATAAACAAATATAACAATAAAATAGATAAATGACTAGTTAAAAACAGATTGTGTCAAAGTAATTGAAAGATCAAGAATTAGGAAATCAAAAGAACAAAAGGAAAGGAATTCAAGAGTCAATCCATATTGAATAGAAAACATTCCATTCAACTAATATTCTGGACTACGTCTTCTTCTTGCCAATATGGTTCGATAGATGTATAAAGACACCAATGCGATTCCTAATCAATATATATTAGACTTCATTCTCATTCAATTACATAGCAAATGTACCTACCAACAAGACCAATAATCACGAACACAAGAATCACTCCAGCCGGCAACATGATTTATCAATATAGTAACAATGACAAAGATTTGTTTCTGGAAATACTAAACAAGGTAAAATTTGTAGGGTTGATGATTAGTTTGGGATTGTATTTTGGAATTGATTATTTTATATTGGGAGATCTCTTATAAAGCATTACATGCAGTTTGCATACAATAACGACCATTTAACGAAAAACCTTATAATCAGAATCCTAGTAGTTTGATAAACAATTGAGTGTTATAGCATCATTTTAAGAGTTTATATTGCTCAATATATACAAAACTTGTTAATTATCTGCCACTTATTGTTGAATCATAGTATAATCATCAAAGGATTGTCGATGTGATGCTTGCATGATGACCTGATTATGTGCATAACCAAATCATGCGATGAAGACATACGGCTGAGATTATATCATCAGTTCAAACCAATGCAGAACTTTGAACAAGGTTGAAACTTTCAAATATATAATAAATATCTATATCAATTAAAGTTTCAACGTCTATTAGATCGGAAAATGTAGATTGACGAGGAGGGATTTTATGTGATAAATCATATCTATCTATTAGATCTACATTCATTTGGCTGGCAAATAAACCGTATTAGGCAATGATCTGAGCGGGGCTGTTTTGTTTACACTTGACTTTTAAAAAACTCGGTAACCATGACAACCGATCGGAAAGTAATTTATATGGGAAAATGGCCGGTTTATCCCATCATCAAACCTCCCCCAGTTTTGACTTTGTTGTTGTTTGAACCAACCTCCCCATATATTTATTATTTTAATTTCTTCGTTTGGTGGTGGTGTTTGTGACTTTTTTTCCAATTTGTTTTTGTTACAGTATATCGGATTTCTTATATTGACGTTTTTCTTTATCTATACAAGTTCTGGGGAATTCAAAACATCAAAAATATGTCTTTTTCATCTGGTAAAATGAAGAAGCCGGAATTACAAGCTCTTGCATTGGATCTTGGGTTGGAATCGGACGGGTTGAAGCAGGATTTGGAGGCAAGAATCTCCCAATATATCACAAGCCATCCTGGCTTGGAACAAGACCCTGCTTATGCGTCATTATTCACTTCTCCTACTAAGGGAACGCGTGGGCGTCGCGCGACTCGTAAAGCTTCCGAAGATATCGAAGAAGACGATGAATCCAATGGTTCAATCAAACATTCCCCTGAAGAAGAAGATGAGATTGAAACTGAAGATGAGGATTTGGGGTTTGTTTACAAGGGTAAACAGGTTGCGTCCAATGCCGGTGAGACTTTAAAGAAGCTCTACGAGTCAATCCACGATTATATCTCCTCCATCACGTCTGTCACTCGGACTGGATTGTCTAATGTCCACGTTATCAATGGATTATTGACCTCTTTTGAACTTTACTTGTTGTTGAGGACCCTAATTCCATTGTCGCACGTGAAACTCTTGGGTTTTACATTCCCAATCCCCCATCTGGAGTATACAACCACCTGGAGAGCCATCTGGAGCCCTTTATTGCTATGGAGCACGATTTATGTGACTCTACCATTGGTTGTAGCGTTCTTCATCAATTTCACGGCCTCAATCACCCATAAGAAGAAGTCGGCCGGCAACAATCGAAATGGACTTGCCGCCCTTCCTTTCGACCCTCTTGTGTTTGCAGTGGCTCGATTGGTGGTGGCCCATTTCTTTTCTTCAGGCTACAGCTATTATCAATTGCCTTTCCCGGGCTTTCAATGGGCACTTGATGATCTTACAAAGGCCGTTCCTCTTGTCCATGGTGCCTTGGGTGAATTCCCTTACGTGGAGGGGTTTATCAGTATAATCCTCACCATCTATGCGGCTGCTCTCTAAAGAATCTGAACCTGAACTGATGAACTTCTCTGAAAGAACACTTATAATTGCCCCCTCTTAACACTTCTTCTCTTCTATTACTACTATTATTATTATCCCTTTTTTAACTTATAAACTTATATGAAATGCAATAGCTGTATTATTAGGACCCACAAAAACGTCACCAAATCGTCGGATTTCACCCAGTATATTGTATATATATGTTTAAGAAAGTAAAAAAGGAATCTTTTATATATATTATCAACCACAAAAACTTTCTTCGTT
The DNA here is from genome assembly GCA_030574215.1 of Diddensiella santjacobensis. Taxonomy (NCBI): domain Eukaryota; kingdom Fungi; phylum Ascomycota; class Dipodascomycetes; order Dipodascales; family Trichomonascaceae; genus Diddensiella; species Diddensiella santjacobensis. Next base: position 137,237 of record JAJMEO010000021.1, on the reverse strand, counting down.
TTATATCACTTTTTCCAAAGTGGATATGACTTTTGCGAGATTTTTTTTTTTAGAGATTTTTGTCAACAGAAAAACGGAAATATAACAACAAGAAGGGATTTATGCGCCCTTAGGAGCCTCCTTGTAGGAGATGGCAGCTTCCTCACCCATGGCAGAGATGATGGTGACCAAAAGATCCTTTCCTTCCTCGAAATCGGCAGTCAACTTGTCACCAAGTTCACCTTCGGGGGCCTTGACATCATCCTTGGTGGTACCATCGTTGGTCATCAAGTTAAGGAAGCCATCGTCGATATCAATCAATTGGAATTCGGTACGGGTGACATTGGGGACCTCCATGTTGTGGGTAGAAGGAGACAAATCTTCCAACTTCTTGTTGGTGAAGATATCAATGGCAACCAAATGGACCTTGGCATGTCCGTGCTTTCCAGTCTTGGAAGTAGACATATCTACGATCTTGCAAGGACGTCCCTTAATCACCACATGTCCGTTCTTACGAAGAGCCGAACATTGCATGGGGAAAGTCAAAGATGCACCAGCATTGGCGGTCTCGAAAGTATGCTAAAAAATTCCATCTCGTTAGTTCAAAAAACTTTCAATCCTCGAGGATCCTCCATTTTCAGTCTTGGAATCAATATCGGTTTTTTGATACAAACGCAAACAAACTTTTAAGGTTGAACATATAAACCAATATTGATAATACCGGGGACCAAATCAAAAAGAAAATCGCTTTGAATATATCATCATTTACTTACATCTTCGTGTTCAGCAGACATTTTTCAATAATTAGTTCTTCCTTTAAGAGCAAAAAATATCAATTGAAAATTCGGTTGTTTTTGTGAAGGTGAAAAAGTTGGAAAAAGAAGAAAAAAAATTCCAAGTTTCCCTCTGCAACGAAAAGGACTTTGAGGAAAGCGTTGGGACCAAATGTCAACTGCAAGCCGCGTAACTCTCAGAACAATCCCGCGTACCTTTGGGCATACGCCGTGGCACTGTGCCACTGGCACTGCGGCTGAGCGGCTTACAAAAGTTCTGACTGCTCTGTAACAGAACTAAACTCTCACTTAAGCAGGTTTTAAAGCTGGAGTTTGAGTGGTGAGTTCAACTATTGAAATTTGTTAGGCAAAATGTATGGCATTCTCCACCAAAACCCGCTGGTAATTCTCATTTTATATTTTTGATGCGGAGACCCTCGAAATCCGTATCTCAGCTCATACTGCCTATTAGATATATGTTTGTAGTAAGGTTTTATTGTTATTTCAGAGTGCAAGTGTGTGTATATAATATATATATCTTTGCAGTTATCTTTGCAATTCAGGTCCAAAATCTTCTAAGACGGAGGACAATCATTATGAACGATGAGTGTAAGATTCAAATAAAATATCGATTAAAATTATAAGTCGACTACGTAAGTCCCCGTACTACGTACTCACAGAATTTTCTATTCTTTTCTCCAATTCAGCTGAGCTTTCATCGTACGCGTTAACATCATAGCTAGCAAACTGCCTAGCCGGGATCTTGTTTTGAAAGAGAATGTCCAACTCTTCATACGTTCTGCCTCTACTTTCAGGAAGCCGAAAGTAGCTCCACAAAACACACAAGATAGACAGCCCAGCTGCAAGAAATGCAGACTTTCCTTTCCAATTCCCCTCGCTGGGGTTGAGGCAGTACGGAGTGATAACCGTATTTATGATGCTTGTAATCCTGTAAGAGTCGGATGCCAGAGCTAATGTCTTAGAACGAAGTCGTGTTGCCGAAATTTCACTCACAACAGTGTAAACAATAGGGCCGATGGTGATGTTGTAAACAAAATTAAGCAATAGAATCAGAACTGCCTGACCCCACATGGAACCTCTGCTTTCTGATGTAGCAGCTAATATTCCCACCAGCAATAAGATCAATGATATCATTGCGTATCCATAAATGTATATCGGACGACGTCCAACTACAGAGAGAAGGAACCAAGATAGAAGTGTCCCCAAGAACCCCAATCCATAGCAACCCACAGACAACTTGAAAGCATCAGCATCTTTCAGTCCAGCCTGTTCGAAGAAGTATGTTGTGCTATTGACAACATAGACACTGAAATCTTGAGTTCCGTACAGAAACACTGCTATCTCTGTTCTTCGAAGATCTATGCCCTTGAAACAATCCCAGTAGCTTCCTTCTGACTTTAGCTCTCTTTCAAGCTCATTCGTATGAGCCATCATTGCAACAAGTTGCTTTGCTTCATTTGGTTCTGAGGTTGTTTGCAATCTCTGAACAGATTTCACGGCATCGTCCAACCTTTCCTGTCTTACCAGCCACCAAGGTGACTCGGGTGCAAACCAAGTGATGATAAGCAGCGGCAGAGGCCAGGCCCATTGCACTCCAAAGGGTATCTTATAGGCCCATTTTGTGTTATTGCTCTCCACAGCCTGTAGCACACCACTTCCAATCCAAAGGCCCAATATGGCCGTAAGATTCACGTAAGAAGTGAGATACGCTCTCAGTACAGTTGGGCATACTTCTGATGCATACGCAGGAGCCATGATGCTGAACTGTCCCCATGGAATGCCACAAAGTAGCTCTCCTACGAAGAGAACTTCAATTGATGGAGCAAAAAACGTTATAAAGATGAATCCAATAGTCGCGATGTAGGAGACAGTCATTATTTTCTTGAAGCCAAACTTCTGCACGAGAAATCCGTTTGCAAAAATTCCAAAGAACAACCCTATAGTGGTGGACATTCCCAGCGCCACTTGCCACGGAGCAGAAATCTGATAGCCAATTCCCTCATAGTAATGACCGTACCTTTTTTGGAACGCCGGTTGAGCATAGAACGCGCCCACTAATGCTAGATCGTAGCATTCCATCACGACACTTAACGAGAAAATAGCGGACCACATGACGGCTTTGCGGTATATCTTCAGGGCCTCCAGAAGCGATAGCTCGTGTTCAGCGTCAGTCGCATTTTTGGCATCCGACAGATATCCCGTCCATAATTCTGTGTCTTTGGAGAATTCGGCCACTTGCGTCTGCGGAGCTTTGGAATCCATATTTGTTTCTGCTTACCGATATCTAGCACCGAATAAAGAATAGTGGTGGTTATATACCGCTTCACCCCACATTCAATTACACGCAGAGCAACCAAATACCAAATGCCCTTCAATGTATTCATTGATATAACCGTGATATAACCGAAAATACCGCTGGCTCTATCTGTGGATATTCCCGGTTCTCGTGTCTCAGCATATTCCAGTTCCACCACGGCCTTTAATTTAGCCACAGGACGACAATACCCCACACCTTACACACTCCAAAAAGCAAATAAGACAGAAGAATGTTAAGAACCAAATAGTATGCTCTCAGTCGATAGCAAAGTCCTGGGCAATAGCTGAGACCCCCACGTCTGAGAGACAATTTTCAAGATGCGGGGTCACTGCTTTATGCGTGCGTTGAGCGATGACTGCAACGCGATCGCCGGATTCCGAGAAAAAAGGATATCCGATTCATTGTAACGATAATTGAAGATGGCGTGAGACTCTCTTAAATTCGGGTCGTCGGCAGAATCCTACTACCGTTCAACAAAAAGAAAAAAAACACTGACAAGAGGAGCAGCTATTTCATTTTGGCAAGAATCCTACATCTGCTAGACTCAATGCCTTGCCTTGCCTGGTCAATGGGAACTTTTATGAAGTAAACAATATCCATCTCAGGTTCTGGAGACCGATAACTTTCACATATTGATTGGAGACAGAAGACATAGAGTAATAAGATTACAGTATGCGACTCCCTCGATCTCTGTATGAGCAAAACATCTCTGCCGAAAAGGGATTCGTCAAGCCAGGCTAAGCATGCACAACCTGTAGCGGTATTGAATAAAGATATCATGCCAATTCCAGTTCCAATTGAGCCGACTTTGCTATTTGCAGATTTCGCTGAAACTGATAAAAATGCATTCCAAATGGTAAAGGTAATGAGTAAACAGACACTAACAATCAAAAAGAATCTCCAGCGACCCATTCTGTTAACCAGAAACGCCAAAAAAACAGCGCAATCAAAAGGGACTAAGTCCGGAAGTCGAGCATTTATAACATCCTTTTAGGGCTAATGATGCCAATAACAATGAGAATGTCATGCGGATACCAAATAGTTACCAGACTACTTTGAGAAAAGCCAACCATGAGAGAGGTAGTGCCTGCTTGCTTGTTCTGGGTGCAGGCAGTATCAACTTGATACTATCAACAAGCAGTTGTTGACTTGTACTGTATCACTTCAAACTTCAACCTTGGCATAGCGACCGATGAGGAAATAGAGCAGCCGAGTACAATGAGAGTCTAAGACGATAGTCAAACACAATTGAGGTAAAACGATAGAAGAGAATAATGTTCGTTTGTTTATGATCTTGTCGAATAAAGTACCAATAATGTGCAGTGATGGGTGACCATTCCCCCGCCAACTCTCTAAGCCTCTTTTGGTCTCTTTGTAGACAATAATATAATCGTGAAATATTGATGGGTATAGAGGCTCATGAAGTTGGGCAATGTTAATTGGAAAATTGGGACAAATTTTCTGCTGAACAATTGTATCGGAAGATTCTTTTCCGAGATGTTGAGTAATCTCTTGATTTATTCCGGATGTAGACTTTTCCGGATGAAGATTTGCGATCGGCAATGCCGATCACATTTTAATTTGTTTCTTCGGAACAACGGCGGCTCATCACACGGCTATTTCTTTGTCAACCAAGCCGAATCTGCCGCACGCCTTAGAATTTTAGTATGGTTATTATTCAGCAGATGACGAAACCAAAAGTTAATCGCTCAAATAACGTTAATCTGTTGAATCTATAAAAGAGACCTTTGTGTCGTGTTAATCCAAATTAATTTTTTACAAGACATTGATAAAAGTGAAAATGACTGGCAATAGTTTTAAACCAATTCAATTAGGCAATGTGACGTTGAATCACCGATTGGTGCTGGCTCCACTCACGAGATTCCGTAATGACGACAATTTTGTTCCAACCGACATTCAAGCCGATTATTATGATCAAAGATCAAAACGCCCTGGATCTCTTGTGATCACCGAGGCGTCTTTCATCGATGACTCGACTGCTGGATACCCAAAGGCTGGTGGCATTTTCAACCAAACTCAGGCCGATGGATGGGCCAAGATCTTTAAAAGGGTTCATGATAATGGATCATTTGTGTCTCATCAGTTGTGGCATGTCGGACGTGTGTCCTACCAAAAAGTCCTTGAGGCCAAAGGATTTGAATTGGCTGGCCCTTCTGCTATTCCAGATGCCCCTAACTCGGAGTACGGTAACCCAAGAGCGCTCACGAAATCTGAAATCAAAAATATTGTCAGCTACTATGTACGTGCTGCAGAGCTGTCAGTTTCCGCTGGCGCAGATTTCGTGGAGATCCATGGCGCTAATGGCTATCTTCTGGATCAGTTCCTCCAGGAAATTTCCAACCAACGTGATGACGAGTACGGTGGATGCATAGAAAACCGTGCCCGCTTATCACTCGAGGTGATTGATGCACTTATCGAAGCGGTCGGCAGCAATAAGGTCGGCCTCAGAATCTCGCCTTGGAGTAGCTTTAATGGCATGGATGCGGACGGATTACATCAATATGCACAGTTTATGTACCTCATTGGCGAGCTTGAGAAACGGGCCCAGCAAGGAAAGAGATTGGCGTATTTGCATGTTATCGAACCTCGTGTGTCGGGTACTGAAGAGGATCACAATTCTCAACAGGGTGATAATGATGTCTTTTTCAAGTTGTGGCAAGGCACCGTTATTCGGGCTGGTGGCTTCAAAGCAGAGAGTGCCGAGGAGGTCATCAGCAAGAATGACCGAACCATTGTTGCTATGGGTAGATGGTTTATTCCTAACCCGGACTTGATTGACAGAATTGAGCAGAATGCCGCCTTGGAGAAATATAACCGTGCTACGTTCTATGCCTCTGAGCCTCCTTCTCATGAATATAGCGACTACCGGAGAGCCACTCCTCTCTCGGCCCGTTCTTAAGACATTAAGACACCGTCTTTGAGATTTGAGTTAAATTTATAGTGAGTGTAGTGTCCGAAAATGAAATATTAGTAATATTGTTTTTATTTATGAGATATGAACCGGAAACTGGCTTGCCGCTTGAAGGAGGATTTGTTTGGCATTGACTGAGCTTGAGACCTTAGAAATGCCAGTGATTGTCTACGTAGACCTTCTAAATCATCGAAGAGAGCATGGTGGAACGGGCCCCTAACAGCCGATGACGATTTGGGCAATGATTTCTTTTTTTTATTAAGAACAGGAAATGCCACAGAGGTCTTTATTGCTCTGAAATAGCGAGCTGCCATCATGCGCCTTAGCCAGAGCTGGCGCTCTTCTCGGGTTGCGAATACCAGCACATAATGGTCAGTCTCATCGCTTGGAACTGCCAGGCTGGGGATTGGTGATAACAGTGTGAGGTCCGCTTCATTAACTTTGCGTGATGAGTAGCCGGTTGGCGATGGCGAGGACGACTCGGACGGACAAGATGAGGGCTTTTTATTCTTTCTGCTAGTCCACAGGCCGTGAAAATAACGCTTCTTCCTATTGGGGTTAATGAGTATAAGTGCGTATTTCTTTATTTCATCCGAGTCGTCCCAATTGGCTTTCATATTATTTGTGATATGAAAGTTGTGTATTAAGACGGTCCAATCTGTAAGGAATGCGCATTGGCAATCTCGATTGCTGAGTTGAATGCCCGAGTCACTCATGTACATGGTACAGCTTGTGATATCACTTCTGCAAGCCACGGTTCTTCTTGTTTCAAGAATGCGGGCTATTAGATCATGTTGAATGAGATCCAACGAACAAGTTTCAATCACAGAATAAAGAAGGCGCATATTCCAATGGAGATTGTAGAGCAAAGATCTGCAAAAAGGATTTATAGACAGAAAAATCAATAAGATTAGATATATATTAAATTAGAGCCCCGAGATGTATGTATATATAAGTTGGTCACAAGGGCCTAGCTCAAACAAAGTTTTTTTCTGATCCACAACACAAAACACCCTCATCCTCCAGCTGAAATAAGCTATTTCTCAGTTAAAATTCTTTTATCCCTAGGGCGTCGAGACCCTTGATTCATTACTAACCCATACATTTTGGTTGGTTGACATTTCATCATGGCAGATCAGTAGTTTGACTACTACCAAACTTAGTTCGCATTGTTCGTATAAAACATGCGCCATAAAGGACTAATACACAAAGACCAAGAAAGCAGAAAAACAGAGTTCCCATTGATATTTTGGTCACAAATACATTACATAGAAAGGCATGATGAATTTATTATATACAGTGTGAGTGGACTTTAGCATAAATCCAATCCATTCAGCACTATGATTATAACAACAGCTTCAACCTCCACCCTCCCACTGTCCCTCATACCTTGCCTCATCAACTAAAACTCATCGTAAAGATAATCACATCTCAAATACATTTGAAAATATCGTAAATAGGCCCTGAGCCATATTCTGAACGGCTGCGTCGATCCTTCATGCAGTGGCAGCGCCGCGCCTTTATATAGATGGAATTGTTGGGTCAAAGCGGAACGGCACTTTTGAGTGGACCGGACCCACAAAAGTTATCTGTCGTCACGCAATTTGAGGCTCCTATTATCAAGTAAATATAAAAAACTTTGGATTAATTAGTTAATGGTAAAGAAAAAAATTGTTATTAGTTTTTAACTAAATCAAAATCCATAATATATTGTATAATAACCCCCCCACCAACCCAGTGTTTTGTTTGATAATTATATAGTTTGTGGGTTAGGTTGAGATCAAAAGGTCACTGTTACAGGGAAAACCATATTTTTTTGGTTAACCACGACGGTCGTAGCCCAACGTAAGAGAGGTTTCCCTCGTGCTTACCCCGGAATCTTCAAAATTTGTTTCTTTTCTCTCCTCTTTCCAACATTTGATAGATATAAAACATACCACCACCACCACATTAGTTCGGAAGGGGGTTATAGGGTTGAAAAGATATTTATTTGTTGTTTATTTCCAACAACGGTTATAAATATAGATGATGTCGGATTCTAGGAAACCGGTTTCGAACTTATCAACTGCTTTGGCATCTGTTCATTTATCTGATCAAAATCATCAATACAATAACCCCGATAATAATAATAATAATCATGTTCCCTCTTTTAATGGAGGCATTCCAGGAGGAGGAGGATCCAGAATAGACATTCCTATTGATAGAATCGCAGAATACAGAAAAAACCCTCCAGTATCGGGGATTTCACTTTTTTCACACCGATCCGCCCCAAACGGATTCAAAGTGGCGGTTGTGATGAGTGAGCTAGGAATCAAATTCAAAACCTTCTATTTGGACTTTAGGAGAAATGAACAAAGCTCTCCTTATTACGTGGCCATCAATCCAAACGCCCGGGTTCCTTGCATCATAGATCATGATAACGCCGATCATTCACTATGGGAATCCGGCGCCATCTTAATTTATTTATGTCAAAGATCAGGTCCTGATTGTCCTTTATGGTCTGAAGACTATGTGGAACAATCGATGATCACTTCATGGCTCTTTTTCCAATCTTCCGGTCATGCTCCCATGGTGGGCCAAGCTTTGCATTTTCGATACTTTCATCCTGAAATGATCTCTTCTGCTATCGAACGTTATACTAGTGAGGTGCGAAGAATATACAGTGTTATTGAAATGAGACTGGCGGAAAAAAGAGAACAACTCATCATGGATATGGATGACGAATCTTTTGTATTGGGAACCTCTGCTCTAAGTGAATCTAAATACTTTGATGAACCAGTATGGCTTGTCGGCAATCGTATAACCATCGCAGACCTTTCATTTGTCACTTGGAATCATGTCGTGGATCGCATTGGAATCAGTCTTAAGAACGAATTCCCCGAAGTTTACAAATGGACAAGAGCCATGATGGAACGTCCTGCTGTGATGAGAGCATTATCGGGCCTTGAAAGTGATTAAAACCTTTCATTCTTTATTGATGATTATATTCCATTCTCACGGAATGTAGTATATGATATTGAAGTTTTTATGTAACTAATCAAAAGAAATCCATTTTCAATCATCTCTGACTCTGACCCTGCCGTGTCGATCCCCTATAAAACCGACCGGAATTATCTTATAGTTAACATTAGAATCTATCTACTGAACCTCTCATCATTTATGAGCCATAATCTTGTTGGGGATGGACTAATACGAACTAGGACGGAGTTGCAAGTCCGTGGGCCTATCACAGCCCTGCCCCAGGTTTTCGACCCCGCTCTTGAGCTTTTGCGCAGACTGCACAATGCACGGCATAGTTGTGGGACTGCTTTAGATCCAATTAGGGCACGAGTTCGTTCCGATGCCGCGCGCGCCTATTCTTCGTACATATTTGTGTGGGAAATGCACCGAAAATCAATATGCGCCGAAATAGGCGCTGGCGGGGGGCACCTGAGGGGGTACCGGGAATTGATCGGAATCGATCCTGATGTCTCTTATAAGCCAATAGACCCCTGTTACCAATCGTTACAATGAGTGCTTATTATACTGCCAGCTAAGAGATACCTACTCGGAATTCGCTTAGTGCCGAGTTCCGACTACCGCCCGGCCAGCTCTTGCAATCGGATAGCAGCCCACAACAGCAGTAAATGAAACTTTCACCTGCGACAATCGAAAGTACTACTAGCTTGAAATCCACAGGAATTCTATCAAATGTATCGATCAACCCTCCGCTGAGGAAGTGGTTGAGAAATGTTTGAATGCCAGCCGCACGGTTGGCGGCGGTCCATTGTGCATAACAGCTGAAAGCGGGGCATGAAAAATAGCCGAAACCTGCTTTGCAACTGTTTCTGCGATCGATTGTAGGTGAAGAAGATGACGTCTATACAGGAAGTGAACAAGCAGCTTGAGGTGCGGTTAACTGCACCGTCTGGACTTGAGTATTCGCAGCCTATCGGTTTGTTTATTAATAACGAATTTCTGCCGGCCAAGGATAAAACTACTCTGACTGTTGTGGACCCCGCAACTGGCAAGCCGATTATCGATGTGTCTTCGGCCGGTGAAGAGGATATTGATTTGGCAGTAGCAGCGGCTCGCAGAGCTTTTAAAACCAAATGGAAGAATAGTAGTGGACTTTACCGACGCAACTTGCTCTCTAAGCTGGTTCAACTCATTAAACGAGACGAGAAAATCCTCGCTACTATTGAGACCTGGGACTCTGGGAAAGTGTTTGCAACCGAGTCAATTGGAAATATTAAGATCGCTGCAGAGGTCTACCAATACTACGCGGGATGGGCTGACAAGTTGCAAGCAAAGACTATCGATGTCGGAAAGTCAAAGCTCGCATACACTATTCACGAGCCATTTGGAGTATGCGGACAAATAGTTCCATGGAACTACCCGTTCCTGATGGCTGCCTGGAAAGTGGCACCGGCCCTTGCGGCTGGTAATTGTATTGTTCTGAAACTGGCCGAGAACACCCCATTGTCCATGCTGTATTTTGCCAAGCTGGTAGTGGAGGCTGGATTCCCTGCTGGCGTGGTTAACATCATGACTGGCCTTGGGAGGGTCGCTGGTGCCCATCTTGCTGCTCATGAGGATGTAGATAAGGTTGCATTCACTGGTTCTACGGCCACCGGCAAAACCATCATGAAGCTGGCATCTTCCAACCTCAAGAACATCACACTGGAGTGCGGGGGGAAGTCGCCAATGATCATTTTCGAGGATGCAGACCTCAAGCTTGCCGCTCGGAAGGCCCACGAAGGTATAATGTCGAACCAAGGCCAGATATGTACTGCTATGTCGCGGTTTTATGTTCACGAATCGATCTACGACCAGTTTCTACAGCTTTTCAAGGAGCGGGTGGACAAAGTCTCCAAGATCGGTCTTCCTTTTGATAAGAATGTTTACCAGGGCCCTCAAATTAGCGAAATACAGCAGAAAAAGGTGCTTGGATACATCCAATCTGGCATCGATGCCGGTGCCCGAGTAATCACTGGCGGGAAGAGACCGAAGCATCTTAGTGGCGGCTACTATGTGGAACCGACCATTTTTGCAGACGTGTCCAATAAGATGAAGATCATGAAGGAGGAGATATTTGGACCTGTGGCGTGTGTGTCCAAATTCTCTACCCAGCAAGAGGTGGTTGAGCTTGCCAATGACTCGCAATATGGTCTCGGTGCCAGTGTGTTTACTCGCAATGTGGCACGGGCACACAACGTCGCACGTGAACTTGAGGTCGGCCAGGTATGGATTAATTCGAATAACGATTCTGACTTTCGCGTTCCATTTGGCGGTACCAAGAACTCTGGGTTTGGCCGCGAGTTGGGTGAATACGGTCTGGAGATGTATACCAACCCCAAAGCGGTTCATGTCAATCTTGCTCATCTGTAATGTGTTAATAAAAATAATATAAAAATAAAAGTGTCATTTAAATAAGCGTTATCGATTCCTTTCCTGCTTGGCGGAGCGAAGAATGTCCATGTCTTCCTTGATGGCATCTGCCTTCAGCGATGACAATCCACGTGAGCTTTTGTACTTGCCCTTCTGGACTTGCGACTGTGGGCCTGTATATGTGGCGCTAATGATATCACTATTGCTGATGTCGCCATCTTCGGCCCAGAACATATCTAGTTCTTCACTGTCATCGAGAGGCGCTGAAGCAGCTGATGATGGTTGGAAGACTTTGCGATTATTTGTTCGTAGAGCACTTAACCCAGATTCAGACATATTTAGCGAGTCGCTTCCAGAATTATTATCTCTTCTTCTTAGTTTAGGTAATCTTCCATTATTGTTGATGTGCGATTGTGATCCCGATGACAGTGCAGAAGTACCCAGACCACTTGTACCACTGATGGGATTACCACCGTTTGCAGTTCCAGCCGCTTTCCGTCGCGTTGTGGCTGGGGTTACACCGTGATGACCGTCGCCCTGACCGTTGAAGATCGACAGATCGGAGGCGGGATCTGAGGAGGATGAGATGTCGAAATTCGAGTCCTGCGCATGCGCCACATAATGATGAAGTTTCTCGGCCCATTTATCATGCAATAGCTTAGTGGCACTATTATGCTGGGCATTATAAGTTGCAATCTGATTGTCATAAACCTTGTCCAACACATCGGTACGATACTGACGATCCAGATTGAGCCGCACCAGCTCCTGGTCCCGCTTTTCCTCCAGGTCCTGCATCTCTTCCAGGAACTCGGAGTCGGTTCCTTTCAAAAGGGCTTGTAGTTGTCGGTTCAGTCGGGCGCACTGAAGTACATATTCGTGTGATCGTGTATTTTGAAAGTGTCGTGTTAAGTTGAGATATTGATCAACTTTCTGTCGATGGCGTTCACCACCACCTCCTGTGCCCATCGTTCACTTTTTTAGGTAATATTAAATAACAGAAACCGTCAGAGATACTTGGAGAGGTTTTTGAAACACTTGAATATAACAGTAAATGTCAAGTTTTGAGGCAATCAACAAAAACAATCTCGACAGAATTCACCCACTCCTGCTCGTTTGTGGAACCAGCAAATTTTTTATCTAAGTTTTCTGGAATGAAGTGTCTTATAGTTGGTATATTATATCAAGTTAAAGTTTCCCGTTAATGTCCGGTATCAAGCTTAATGATGTTGATGAAAATGATAGTCGTCCACGATATGAACCGTCCCCACCCGATGAAGGATTTACAAATGTAAATGATGGACCAGTTTTTTACAAAGAAATCCACTGTGATTCAATATATGAATACAATGGTCCAACTGATCATAGAACCTTATAAGTCGCCTGAGATGTATAGGTTTCTGCAACTTTACAAAATCCGCATGGTGCGCGCGCCTCACGGTTTTTTTTGACGTTATGTCTCTCATCACGTCCATCTTTGCCCCGCGTGCGTATCGATAACTTTATACGACAATTACGATAAGATCAATCTGATAACGGAAATGGGGATAATTTTATATATTTTCTCTGCAGAGCAGTTAAGTTATTTGAATTACCAAGAATCCCAATCATCTTCTTTAGAACCAAGTCCTTCAAGTTTGGTTTTTTCCTTGGGTCGTTCCAGTCCAAATGCTGGTACATCTTCAGCACGGCCGGATCCAACTCCATCAAACAATTTACTGTAACCTTCAGTATTTTGAGACTCCGGGTCTGTGAAATTATTGAAGGTTTCCGAAGCATATTTGCCAGTTTCTTGCATTTTCTGTCCAAATTGCATCATGGCCTTTCGAGCATTATTACCCAAATCTCCCTCTGCAAAATTCCTCATTCCAGGTTTAATATATGATTCATTGACACTTCCTGCAGTTTTAGTGACTGTTGTAGTGAAAAGTCCCCATCCTTTTGTAAGAGACCCAAGCGGATCAGCTTGGAAATCATCCAAAGATAAACTACCCCCGTTACCGCTACCAGTAGCAGAAGAAGAAGAAGCCGTAGGAGTATTTCCAAACCCAGCGTATTTCCCACCTTGAGAAGGAGCCACGTTCTCCGATCTTTGACTGTTTCGTGCCCCCATATCTGCAAAATACGCTTCATTTCGCGCCTTTTGAGAGAAATTGGATGAATTCGAAACAGTCGAACTGGGTCTCGACGGAGATTCCAAGTTATTTGAAGAAACAGCTCGTGATGACGGCTGTTGTTTAACATATTCTCGACCTTGGACCTCAGCAAGCAACCGATCACGGTATTCCTCAGCAACTGAAGAACTATATTTATCTTGAGCACTTAAGCTTGAATCCAAGCCCTCCTTAGTGAAATATTCTAACGCCCGTTGATTACCACCAATCTCCATGGCTTTCATCTCATCGGGCTTGAATTGATCCATCGTCACACTTCGTACAAATGAAATATGAACTCCAAGTCCCCGATGAATCCCTGCACACTCCAAGCAGATAAAGATACCATACTTGGGTGACGCCCATTGAGGATTGGCTGTACCACAATCAAAACATTTCTTATTACTGCCAGTCTTCTGAAGCGCCAATAACCGACGTCTGTTGTCGGGATCAACCGTCCAATCCGCTGACATGGCTTTTTTAGTCCCTTAAGTTTGACGTGTTTTTCTGAATCAAATCCATCATCACCAGATTCACCGCCCAAAACAAGCCTTAATTCTATTTCACCCGCCGCAAAACCCATAATATAATCAACCATTTTCTTCACCTTTGTAGTTGTTTAAATAATTGATTGTAATGATTCTTTTAAAACTTTGATTTGAATATATTTCTAATAATTTATATATTTATTACCATCTGTTTGTTTGTTAAATTGATGTGCTTTTGAATTGGACGAATCATGACAAGAACCATCCTTTATAGAAGAAAATACAATATCCGACCGGTTGATCTGCAGGATCATCGTGAAGATATCTCGGATCCGACTTAAGATACAGAGTATACATTCACGGGTATATCGGATTGATTGAGCGCGGATCAAAGTTACTCCATTGCAGTCGGCCATTCGGTTCCTCGGTTCATCTCCGCATTTCGATCCTTAAAACCTTGCATATATATAGGACCTTCGTCGTGTGGGCTTTTAGGAACATAATAATTTGTGTGGAAAGAAGCATGCCTTGTACATTGGATTCCAGTTATTTAAAGACAAGTGTATGGAAGGAGGGTATTTTTGACGGTAAGGTGGTGTTTGTGACCGGTGGTGCTGGTACCATCTGCCGTGTACAGACTGAAGCATTGGTACTTTTGGGGGCCAACGCTGCGATTCTGGGCCGTAATAAGGAGAAAACTGAACAAGCAGCTCGTGAGATAGCCCAACTACGACCAGGGGCCAAGGTGCTTGGATTGGGGGAGGTGGACGTTCGTAAAGTCCAAAGCTTGAAACAAGCCGTGGACACCACTGTGGCCCAGCTCGGTAAGATCGATTTCGTGATTGCCGGCGCAGCTGGTAACTTCCTGTCAGACTTTGCCCATCTGTCAAGTAATGCGTTCAGAACTGTGATCGAAATCGATCTGCTGGGCTCTTACAATACTGCTAAAGCCACATTGGAACAGCTCCGTAAGACTAAAGGTCATATCATCTTTGTGTCTGCTACTCTACACTACTTCGGCTTGCCATACCAGGCTCATGCAAGCGCCGCTAAAGCTGGAGTGGACGCACTCTGCCGAACGCTAGCAGTCGAACTCGGCCCACTCGGAATCCAGTCAAATGCAATCGCTCCAGGTCCAATCGGTGGTACCGAGGGACTCGATAGACTGGTGCCACCCGAGCTGTCAGAGTCAGCAGTCAAGTCAATCCCCCTTCAACGCCTCGGAACTACACAGGATATCGCAGACGCTACCGTCTATATGCTGTCACCCGCAGCCAGTTACGTCACCGGGGAGATAGTCGTGGTTGACGGAGGCGCATGGCAGACTTCTCAGCCGAATAATATCGCCTACCCACAGGTCATCAGCCAACTAAACAGCGGAAACAATAAGCTTTAATGCAAGCGAAGCCTAACATTTTGATATAATATACACATTATATAAATATCCCCTTTCTTTTTGGATGTAGATCCATTACTTCTTGTCCCGCTTGAACGTAACAGATAACTTTTTGCCGGCTATCGCAAGAGTCCTCTTGATATTGGTAGAACTCTTCTTGCGTGAAACAGCCTTAGATGCAGCAGCTGCAGCAGCTGTTGTACCTTCGTCCTCCCCGCTGCTATTCTCATCAGACGACTTGACGTCGCTCTCCGTAGATACACCCGACGAACCAGAGCCGCCTTCGATCTCACCCGCCGCCATTTCCTCAGATAGATGCTTTTTCTTGAACTTACCACTGGTACGCCTCCGCTGCAACTCGCGCGCTGCATCACTGTCATCGGTGTGGCGCTTCAGACCAACCTTTCGCTCCAGCTTGGGCGAGGCTTCTGCCGCCACTGCAGCAGCAGCAGCGGCCGCAGCGGCCGCAGAAACAGCAACATCATTGCTTTCACCATGTGAGGAAGAGCCCATCCCATTAGACGAATCCAAAAACCCACTGTAAACTTTGATATCTTCGAATCCCGCTCCCATGAACTGCGCATCATCTTCATCCGAGGATCCATACATATAGATCTTGCCACTATCGTCCGCATTCCTCGATAACGCCATGTCGGCCTCAGTTTGATTGGAATTCATATGGCTCGCCAGACGGTTCGTCACCACCAACTCCTGATATGTCTCCTTCAGCGACTTGACTACACTAGCGTATTCGAGCCTGGAAAGCTCCTCGGGATATTCTTCAATCAGATGCGCTAATAAAGAAATACATGTGATCTTGAAGTCGGGCTTTCGCACAGCATTGTTGATGATACCCAGCAATTCAAGACATGACGAGTGGATGAGATTGTTGCGATTACCTAGTTCATCTAGCACCTTTAGGATAGAGCCCAAGACCTTGAATTGAATGATACAGTGGGCATATCCAGCACGGTTCAGTGAAATGCCTTGCTTAACGAACCGGATAGCAGCAATCCGAATCTGCTTGTGGGGGATTAGAACCAAGTGGCTCATGAAGGCCCAAATGTGATTATCCACAATAAAGCGCCCACGGGTGACAAACCTATGCTGCCGCATACAAAAAGTCAGCAGCTCAATCATTAGCTCGAAGTATATCCGTTCGGGTAGGGTACGCAGTTTCGACATGATGAGCTTGTCGGCACCCTTGCCTTGCGTGTCCATAATACTTCTAGACATGGAAAGAATAGGTTCAAACAGCAGCGGGGCCGAGATACGGTAAAAGCTCTTTTCAAATTCCTCCAGCTGATGTTGTTCCTCTATGCGCCTTGTGATCAAGCCTCGCTCAAGCTCGAGCTTGGCGGAGCCAAGATCCAGTCTTGAAAACGGCGCCGTGTCAAGTAATATCTTGAGTGCTTCGGCGGCCTGTGTCTTGAGGCCAGTATTCTCATCATTGGCCAAGATATCGATGAGATTTCCGATGCCTTCTTCGTTGTAGGTGGTACCTTCAGTGTACCTGACGAGGTCTGCGTCGTGCTCGACGATTGTAACCATCAACTCTGTCCCCAGCATGCGAGTTGCTTCATCTGAGTCATGTAGAGCGAAGTTGACCATGTCGAACATTCCCTGGTGTATCAGGTTTGTGTATAGAGTAGAACGTTGTGCGGCCTGGAAGCTTTTGGCGACAATCGACATTTGGTGAAGAAACCTTACGCCATCCCTTTTTTTTGAGTCTGTGGTTGACTTTGCATTGCTCAGCTTCCTTCTCTTTCTGTCGTGCGTTTCATTATTATTATTTGTTGTGCTGGTGGTGGTGGTTTCGTTATCATTATTGTTGTCATCGCTGTTATGTACATCCTTGTAGAGTCCAAATAACCGGCTGGTAAATAGGGTATTATTCTGCAAGTGGCCAATGATTTCAATTTGGTTGAAATAAATAAGTGAAGAGAGCATTGTAAAGGTTGGGTCGTCCAGGAGTCTTGCCAAGGCGACGTCCTTTAAAAACTGCAATCGGAACGTTTGTTGGATTTTGCTTCGGATCTGCTCATCATCGATAGGTATAACTTCATTAAATTTGCTTTCATCTTTCAGATATGCGCGATGATTTGCTTTTAGGTCGGGAAAATCCGGGTCATACTCCAGCATACCCACGACACCCATGATATTCTCATCCTTGAGGAGGGTTTCACATATAGTGTTATCATTCATTAGAAAGAACACCTTCATGATTCGACATAAGTTATGTAGGTCATCCAATCGATGTAATCTTTCCGCAACTTCGAACAGTTCTACCAATCGCGAGATATATTGAGTTTCATGTATGAATTTGACCATTGAATCTCTTCCAAACTGCGAAACACATGACACGGATAACACTTCTGAGACTTCTTTTAGATTGCCGATTTCCGGCTCCGGGGGGTATGTGACGGGGCCGGCAATCAGTTCAGAGATTTCTCCATCTGCGATAGTGGTTGTGACGGAGAAGACAGATATATCATGTTCATAATTGTTTTGAACAAATACCAAGAAGTCACACAGCATAGAGCAACCTTCGGATTCCTGAAAGCTGAGAGCCATATCTCTTTTATCGGCCTCGGTCCATACGATCAAGGTTTCCTGTTGTTTTTGATAAGTTATATCTCCGACGATCTGTGAATTGAGGATCATATGGCTTTTATCATCCTCATTTCGCACCACTATAAACGATTCATCTTGAACCACTTCCCCAGTACAATATCCGGTTCCTCGGTCCAACCATTGATCATTATCGAGTTCATAAACCTTTACTCGCCAAGGTGACGTAGGCAACTCCATTCTTTTTGTCGGCCGATCGCTACTTCTTTCGATAGGCGCCCCTCAATCCTATTATTTCAACCACTATTCTCATAAAAACAATAACCCCTTCTCCTCCTCACTCTTTAATTACAAAAAAGAGATATAGATATTATAATAATAACGAAAATTGTAATAGCAAAAAAAAAAAAATGACGCGAATCAACACCCTTTCAATCCAACTTTAATCCTTATATGATTTCCAATATTATCATAAACACAAATCCAATTGACCACTCTATCAATCACCACTAGGTTGTGTCAAATCTACCTTTAACCTATCCACACGAACGTGTAAATGCAAACCAATTCTTGATTAGCAGCCTAAACACCGCGTTACCCAAATATATCAGTCCGATAACCCAACCGTGACCATGATTACCCGGTATGCACTCGAAACGTAAGGGCCCTCCAAAGAACGTTATCCGTCAATTTCATAGATAATCCAACTCAAATTCAAGGGTTAAATATGGATTTTTTAATGATAATCATTGACGAAATTTTTTAATTATTCTATCAATTGTTTGAATATTTTATTAGAGGTCTTGAAGTTGGATATTGATGGTGGTCAAGTCGGATGATGCGGCGCATCCCCTCATGCAGGTTTTGACATAATGAAGAGATTGTCGTGCCGATATGACGCGATGATTATGGGGCCAAAGAAGTCCCCGAGATCTGGTTAGACGCTCGGGGGATAGAAAACAAACATTGTATTTTTTTGATAGCCACGAATTTGCTTCTAAGGTTTGATTTAATAAGGAGGATCTAACCTATTTATATTATTTGCTTTGCTTTGCTTTGGATTGGTGATGGATGTTAATCCGGGATTGTTAGACAATTCATCCCACAAATCTTCATTGGATATGACCTTCTGTGAAGAGTATTATCAAGAGGATTTCGGAGACTTTTCCCTTTATGCGTTTGAAAATCAACCGAGATTTGATCTTGTCGATACTGTTCATATCAAAAGTGAACCTGTTGACGATGTGTATTTGTCCCAGGATTATAGTTTTGAAGAGATTCCCAATATCTCCGGAATGCTATACACTATAGGCGGTGACGACGACCAAGATTTGATGCCCTCAAACCTCAAACATGAGGAGAATCTGGATGGATATGTGGAACCAACCGCTATCAGAAAACATCACCGCGACCACAATCATCAAAAAGAAGAACAACAAGATACTACTTTCTCGGAATTACCCGATACAAAACGCCAACGCCGCAATTGGCTTCTTCAACAGCCAGAAGTGGATGATAAGGTAATAAGCGCCGGCGCCGTCTCATACCAAGAAGAACAACCCGTCGTCAGTCCTGATACCACCACCATAGTTGTGGGACGAAAAACATTCGAAGTCACGTCTACTGAGCTTTGGATCTTGCGCAATATGCTTTCAGTGGATTTTCCTTTTGTCGACAGCGGCAATTCTTCCAACTCGCAACTTCGTCAACCACTTGAGCCAGCAGTTGGGCCTATCAGCCTCCTCAGTAATTGCACTGATGACAATCCAGAATTATTGGTCCCCAATACTAAGAGCAAGGAGATGGTGCGAAAATATGGCCTGCCATTCAAGTCGATCCATTCGCGCGAACTTGCAATCAAGTTACCTCCAAGAGAATCTTACGTGCTGAAAGGAGTCTCATATCTCGGCGCTGAACCCACTGCAACCATCTATGATCCTATATTCATTCGCAAGCTGCCCACTGATGATGATAATTGTGGATGGTGCGACGTGTGCGGCAAGTGGCTCCAGCTTCGAAACCACACATACGCCCATCACTTTAAGTCAATCCATGGCATCTCACAACGGTCAAAGTCCACCGTACCATTACCGAAAATAATCCGAGGTGAGGCCGGCGACGATCGCAAGATGCAGGGCTACTGTGAACCATGCCGCTGCTGGATTGACCTACACCACCGGCGGGACGGCAGACGATGGCAGACTTGGTATATTCACCAGTTCCAATGCCATCATAAAGACCAGGAGGCCAATGATGCACCTAGACCCGCTCCGGATCCCGACTCTTGCGTGGCCCACATGTTTTTCGGCTTTTTGGACGGCGAATAGGAGCCCCTTGCCTGTTTTCTTTAGATTTAGATTTTTTCATCCTTCTGATTTTGATTTTAATTTTGTTTTCGTTTGTTTGCTTTTATTACTATGAAGTGTCTGCGGTCATCATAAGTGATTCGGATGTAGATACCTGTGCTATGCCCTCAGAGTCGCACTCGTCCACCACTGATAAACGCAGATGATCACTGCTGTCGTAGTACATGGCTGGCGGCATGTGATCCACAGCCAGTGGAGATAGCACCACTGAGGACTGCGGATGGTTGAGGGAGCCCATCGACGACATTTCCGGAATTGAGCTTATGGGAGACCATGGTACAACTTTGGGGTCATCGTTATTGTCTCGGTCCAAGCTAGTTACATCCGCACGCCGCCGACCTATCAGGTACAACGGCGCAGAAAAAAGGTCGGAAACCGATGTCAGATCAGCATTTGAAGTCTCTGGTACTAACAGCCAAACAAAAAAGCCACTTACCGCTGCAATGCAAGCAAAAAAGACAATGGCACCCCAATTATGCATCGCCGTAAGCATTCTCGGTAGTGCCCTTGCATTTGCGTACTGGTCCAAGTGATGGAACGTCATCACTACTGCAGTACCGGTACCGCGGACTTCGAGAGGTAAGAACTCCGGCACGAGTAAAAACTGCATGCAATGCCAGCCGGTAGCCCAGCCAATGCCGTTGCAATAGATCATCGCCAGGGCACCATTGAGTGCACCGGGATGTTCAACCACGGTTCGGCTACCAATAGCGATGTATACGGCAATATAAATCAGCGAAATAACCTGTATTGCAATACCACAATATAGGGTTACCTTGCGGCCCACCGTGTCTACCATACAACCACAGCATACCGAACCAAACAGCTTAGCCACCCCTAGAAATGAAGTTGCAAGCAGCCGTTTACTTTTGTCCCGTATTCCTACAAGCCTGAAAAATTCTGGCGCAAGTATCGTGACAGAGTTAGCACCACTCCATTGGGCCAGGATCTGTATCATTAAAACCAGTAGAAACCTAGTCCAGTATTTCGTCACTAGTTGCGGGAGCCTGACAAGAGGACTGCGACCGCCGCGGGCGTTATCCTTTATAATGCATTCGAGTTCGTGAGCCACGTCAGGATGCTCTTCTGGCAGGTTGCAGATCTTGGCCAGGTTCCGGACCGCCAGTGCTGGTCGGTCATTTCTAAACAACCAATGAGGACTTTCCAATACGTAAAAGCTAGCCAGGAATCCGGCAACAGCAAAAATAAGCTGTATGCTGGTGGGAACGACCCATTGGTTTCTGTTTGAGCCATCAAAATGCAATGTGGATCCGTAGTTTGCAAAATACCCCACAAGGACGCCAAGATATATACTTCCAGAGAAGATGCATGTACATAAGCCTCGAATACATTCAGGCGCCACCTCGACAAGATAAGTGGGGCATACGATCGACGTCATTCCAATCCCCATACCAGCCACGAACCGTCCAGCACTCAGCTGGTTGATACCACTATTGAATGAGGTGATTTGGATAATCACCCCAAGTGCCCAGATCGCCGTCAGAACTCGCATGCATTTGACGCGTCCGATGTAGTCAATGAGGAATATACTAATAAAGCAGCCAACGATTGAGCCGAGTTGGACCATTGAGACGATTTGCAGCTTTGCAGCTGCAGCAGCCCGGAGACCAAACTGCAGTGCAAATGATGGCTGGACTAAACACCCGGCGATATTCCCATCATCCAGGCCACGGGCAATGCCCAGCAGGCCGAACGTGAGCACTGCAAGCCAGAGTCGGCCATTCAAGATTGGAGCAGGCACATTAAGCAGAGGCCTTCTCCAGCATGATAATCTTATGCAATCGAGCATGAGAAATCTACTTCTATTCATGCATTTCTTCAGCACAGGGGCACATGCCATTATAATATATCATCATGGAGATACTGCACTTTCCGGAATAGGATATTGCAACACGACTCGATTGCACCTGCTCCACACCACAATCCCTAGCCAAAGCACAAGACAGTTTGAAATATTGCCCGATCCTATAACTCTAATACTGCCGAATACAACTCAAACAGCTACTCCAGATTCCTTTCGCTGATCCTCAACAATCCCCCAAGCAGATCAACATTTCCAACTAATCTTCAGCAGTAAAGTCATCTCTAAAGAGTCATCTCTAAACACCGATTCTATATTCTCAATTGTGTTGTAATTCCAATTATCCATTGACTGCGGTGGATGGTTATATATAATTGATTCTGGTGCGGATCATGTCCGCCACTGCTTACTCTCTCATATGTCATCGGTCAGATTGTTACAACAATGCCAGAGATGCCGTCTTCCATTAGTTCCACATGAGTCATTAAGTGATTTGAGTCCAGCTCAGGTTGGTATTTTGACAAATCAGGATGATAGAGCCACCCCAGGAGGAGAGTGGCGGGGTAAACGCACTGTAAGCAATCGGTTATCCACAGTACCAGAGAATGGAGGAAACGATGTGGGACGAGATGAATCACAGATTCATTGGAGTAAAGTAGCGTATGGAGGGTTTCAAAGCCCAGGAGACTCTTTTGTAGTACTTTCGGGGTCTTCAATGGGTGGAGAGCAGGCGAGCAATGGTCGAACCAATAACCATGGTGGAATGGATGGTCTATTATCTACAGATTCGATAGCCAAAGTACCGATGACACGGTCGATTGACATTTCGGAGAAACTATTTGAGATTCTATCTGCAAAGGGTGATATCGATTATCCGATTTGTGGGGATTGTGCTGAGCTGGTCAAGACGGATTTGGCGACAAAGTATGAGGAATCATGTAAGGAAAGGGATTTATTTATCAGTTTTCTCAACAAAATCAAGGACCAACCCGAGCCGGGATCGGATGAGGTCGAGGATATGTTGAGAGAAATAGCCAATCTGGAAGTTGAGAACAAGACAGCGTTGACGGAGCTGAAACAGGCAGAAGAAGAGCGGCGACAAGCGGAAGCACAACTTGCTGAATTACGGATAGAAGCCAAGGCACTAAGTGGCGAGGAGGACAAGTTCTATGAGGAACATAACAAGTTTACACAGGATTTGACGGAACTGGCCAATGAAAAAGACCGGGTTGATTCTCAGGCCGAATATCGATCCAACCAGCTACAGAAGTTGCAGCGTATCAATGTATATAATGATACATTCTGCATTGGACATGACGGGTTCTTTGGAACTATTAATGGTTTACGACTAGGAAGACTGAAGGATAAAAAGGTGGAATGGTCTGAAATTAATGCTGCTTGGGGCCAAACACTACTACTCATGGCCACAGTCATTCACAAGCTTAATTTTAAACTTGTAGGATACCGGTTACGGCCCCTGGGTAGTATGTCACGGATTGAAAGACACGAAACCGATGCTAAGACCGGACAAACCACGAAACAGGCGTCACTCGAACTATATTCATCGGGAGATTACTCGTTTGAACGAATCTTGAACCACAAGCGTCTCGATGCAGCCATGGTGGCATTTCTCAGTGTCTTGAAACAGGTTGGAGAATTTGTCGAAGCATCAGACCCATCATTGAAATTGCCTTATGTTATAGATAAAGATAAGATTGGTGGAAACAGTATCCGATTATCACTGGCAACTTCTAATGAAGCATGGACCACTGCATGCAAATATGTTTTGACAAACGCCAAATGGATTTTAGCCTATGCCAGTACAAAGTGATGTGCAAATACAAAACCAAATGGGGGTTATACAATTTAATTGAACGAATATTGAACTGCATATAATGGTGAAGAAGTATGGGTCAACTTTGATATTCAGAATATGTCAGTATGAAGTGATTTGCTTGTACCAAAGGCGAGGCATGGACATGTCGTCAACGCAGTGGAGAATTCTACCAGTAAATTTGATTCAGGATGAAGGAGAAGCTTCACACACTGATACAAATTGAAAGTACATCTATCATAAGTCGTACTACATAACATTTCAAGGGTATTTACTGGAATGCTTTCCAACTTCAAGCAAAAGTACTGTACATGGATAAGTCTATGCCAAGCATTGCCAGCAATATGTGATTTGTTATTCGGATGAATTTCACGTGAAATCGAAATTCATTTGTTAGTCCATATATGCAAGGCTGCAAGATATATAATCTAAGGTCCCCTCAATCAAATTCTACTTGAAATTCATATACTAACAACAAAATGATTTGTTTCAATATGAAAAGACAATAATTTTCCAGCATTAATATTATAAACAAGCGCTATGTAATGAAATAAGACAGAGTCCTTTAAGCGGAGATATAAAACTTCAAGTAAAAATAATATTCCAAGAGTCCAAGACAACCATGATCTAATAGGACATAAACTGGGGCCATCTAATTTGTCGATCTTTTACCCTTGGGACTCAAGTTACGCGTCAGGGATCTAAGGAATAATCCCCAACAAATGAATGAATCTCGCGACATTTTTTATAAATGAATCAATAATATATCAAAAACATTTGTTTATGTTTCAAAAAATATATAAAATATTTATGAAATTGATTGGGTTTACCCCAGTTTATTACCACCGGCATATGACATCTTCGTATCGGTGATGTTCCGGATTAGGTCCATTCTCAACAGTAAAATGCCGCGTTATGTGAGGGAAGATCGGCGTTCTGTTTATAGAGAGTTGACAAAACCGCGTTTCAACAAACATGATTGGTCAATAAGTTTGTTTTATCCGAATCAACCTCCAGATTAATAGATCCAAATCAAAGATCAAAAAATAAATCAATAAATCAAATGGTTTATGCAATTAATCTTACCCCTGAAAAGTTTAATGAGATTAAAACCGATGGCCAGACACAAATATACGCGTGAAAGGCGGCGATCTTGCAGGGTTGGGGCTGTGCTTTTTATAGATCTAAGGAGGGGGTAAAGAGGAGGTTAAAAGCCATTCCAAGCGAAAATCTCTACTTCGTCAACACACATTCGCTTTTTTAATAACATTTGTGGATATTTCTGCAAGGTTCGGCATTAGCATTTCATTTCAGTTCATTCGTTGTTTGAAACAAACAGAAAGAGCATAGTTATAAGTTTTTTTGATATTATTGTTATTTTTTTTGTTTTTTTTTGTGATATAGAATAAGATCTTGGATCGCCATGAAGTTTATTAGCTGGGTTTCTGTTGTTTTGGGTGCTGCGGTGGTTTCAGCTGCCAGTGCTCCTACTTGTGGAGCAGGAAAAACTTGTCCTGAAGATGCTCCTTGTTGTTCACAATATGGTGAATGTGGTACTGGTATCAATTGTTTAGGAGCTTGTGATGTACGAAATTCCTTCAATCTTAGCTCTTGTGTACCTTTGCCAGTTTGTCAAAGTCAAACCTTCACTTTTGAGAATAATGATGCCATCATGGACCAAACAAAATATCTTGGTGACCCCACCAAGGCTGGCTGGACCACCAATGGTCAAGTCGTCAACTATAACGGTAACGTGTTGTTGACCATGGCCAATCAGTCATATGGAACTGTCATTTCTTCCACTCGTGCCGTTTGGTATGGAAAAATCTCCGCCACTCTTGAAACCTCCCACGGTGATGGTGTTGTGTCTGCCTTTATTCTCATGGGTGGATCTAAAGATGAAATCGATTATGAATTTGTCGGCTCAAATACTGGACAAGCACAAACCAATTTCTATTGGCAAGGAGTCCTCAATTATACAAACTCCGACTCCATCTCCCTCTCAAATACTAACACAACCTTCCACACTTATGAAGTGGATTGGACCCCCGATCAAATTCAATGGGTCATCGATGGACAAGTGGCTCGAACCCTTCTGAGAACTGACACTTATAATGCCACCTCAAAGACTTATCAATTCCCCCAAACCCCGTCAATCGTGCAGCTGTCGCTTTGGCCCGGTGGATCCAGCCTTAACCCTCCCGGAACCGTGTCATGGGCCGGTGGTCCCATCGACTGGAACATGCCCGAATTCAAGGACCCTGGATACCTGTACGTGACCGTCAAGGAACTTAGCATCCAATGTTATGACCCTCCTTCTGGAACCCCAATGTCAGGAAACACCTCCTACATTTATAACTCGGAAGATTTACTATCTTCCAATGTCGAAATCACCGGTAACGACACTGTGCTAGGATCCTTTGAAGCTGTTGGTTTCGACCTCAGCAAGGGAAGCGGCTCGGATATCGCTGATGCCTCCCAAGTCGCACCCACCAATGTCAATCTTGGTGGTGCCAATGCTGCCCGAACCGGTACCCAGAGTATCGCCGAAGCTTCGCAAGTATCTATCTCCACCACGTCCTCCAAGACCTCGGCCACCAACTCCAAATCCGACTCCAAATCTAAGGCTACCGGCTCTTCCTCGGCTTCTGGCTCTGACACGGGTTCCAGCAACAGCCAACAAACAGACTCGTCCGCAGGCTCTGGAAGCTCTGGGTCATCAGCACCTTCTGGATCCTCAACCGATGGTGACAGCTTCAGCCAAGGCGACTCTTCCGCCTCAGCCTCCAAGTCCGGCAACGGAGCTGGTATGAACTCCGTCTCGGTCGCAGGCTTCTCGTCTGCTGCTGCCGCGCTTCTATTTGCCCTTGTGGCCTTCTAATCACTCTCTTTTTCATATTTTCTGTGCGGTCTTTTATATATAGTCATTTAATGTTGTAGCGAAATTAACTTGAAATTTGTCTATTTTTCGGCGGTGGAAAACCTTCCTTTTGAACACGAACTCGACGCGTAGCCCGTGATGACTGAACAAGATACCCAGACCGACGGCCATCAGGTGCCTGAGTATGTTCGGAGCACGGTGCCCAAGCCTCCGAGACCTCTGTTTTCTGGTACTTATTTCCGTCTTGTTGTCAGTGACGACTTTGATCTAGAAGCTGTCGATACTGTATGTTTCCGTCCTCCTCCTTTTTTTTTTTGCATCTTGCTTACAGAAGGCCTAAAGATCCGTACTGAGTTGGTTTCACGAGGAGGAATCGAAGCAGGTGATGATTTTCTTAAAGAACCCACTGCTCGAACCTATGTTATTGCCGGGAATATCGACTTTCAAGGTTACGAGGAACTACAGGAATCGTTCGTGACGGTGGTGACTCCTTTATGGGTCGAACAAAGCTTGCGTTTCGGAAAACAAATGCCTCCTCGCTTCTATTCACCAGATCCCAAGTATTTCTTCTCAAACGTAAACGTCTGTGCTACCGGACTGTCCAAAGGCGACCGTGAAGCCCTCTATGGCGGCGTACGGGCCTTGGGCGGACAATTCTCGGACTCTCTCACACAATTCACAACCCATCTCATCACTTTAAATCTCGATGATGATAAGTGCACAGTAGCCCGGGAAAGCGGCAAAGACGTCAAAATCGTCCTGCCCCACTGGGTGGACGACTGCCTCAAGTTACGACGACTGGTGGACGAATCGCCTTACCTGTTCCCGGAGCCACCAATTCTTCGCTCCAGCCCAGTGGCTTTGCGATCCTCACAGAACCTTCCTGCTAATATACACATGTCGTCCGGATCGCCCCAACCCACAAGCGTAGTGCTCAAGTCACAAAAGTTCTTCCTAGGCGACGACCTCAACTTCTCAGAACGCCAGAGACAAGCATTCTGCGATACCATAATATCCGCCGGCGGAACCATTACTACTGATCTCGGTAAAGCGACTGCATACGTCGGCAGCTGGCGTACCGGCTCGCAGTATTCCCAGGCATGCTTGCAGGAAGGAACATTCGTGGGGTCCATTCTATGGGTATTCTGGATGATAGCAGAAGAAAAATGGGCGTCGCCGTACCGAAAACTCCTCCACTACCCGCTGGTACAAGGAGGTATGCCGGAAATGAGGGAATACGTGATTGCAATCACCAATTATACCGGCGACTCGCGGCTATACCTCGAGAAGCTGGTGACCTCTCTAGGGGCCACATTCACGCGAAGTCTGACCCAGGCTAACACGCATTTAATTGCCTCCTCGCCCAGTGGTGATAAGTTCGAAGCTGCGCGCAAGTGGAACGTACACGTGGTGAACCATTTATGGCTCGAGGAAACGTATGCCAAATGGGAAGTACTGTCCATATCGCATCCAAGATACTCATACATGCCTTCCAAGATAAATCTAACCGGCATAGTGGGACAGACACAACTGCTTCCAAAAGTATTGCAAAGATTCTACGAAAATGCCCCAGAAGTCCAGAATCTGCGTCTCAGCCGCGCAATTAACGAGTCAATCAAAGCACATGTCGAGCCACCGCTTCGGTCAAGCGAATCACCCCAGTCTGCGCGCTCTTCACGGGCTGCTAAAAGCAAAGCAACCATGGCCCTACACGAATCCATGACTGCCGAAACAGAGTTCCAGAAAATGCGAAGGTCCAGAGACCTGCCGTTACTCCCCGAGGAACTTGAAGAGGCCAAAAGACGTAAACTAGAAAAGCGATCTGCGTCGAAATCTTCAGTTTCGTCATCTGCTCGTCAAACTCACGATGTTGAAGAGAATGCGTTACACGAGCTACCAGTGCTAGACGAACAACCCCACGACGAAGAGGTTTCATCACGCAGTCACATGGCTGATGTGGCGACCGAGCCACCTTCGTCACCTCCCCTAATGCTCAAGAGCCTGTCGGTTGTAATAACAGGCGTGAACGAAACAGTACCAACTGCCAAGCTCAACAAGCTCGGTATCAAGGCCGTCAACGACCCTAAAATGGCAGATTACCTGGTTGCGCCTAGGATCATGCGCACAGAGAAGTTTCTCTGCGCCATGGCCAATATCACCGATGTGCTGCTTCCAGAGTACTTGAAGGCATGCATTTCAGCGCGGGGGATTGTGAACCCTGATCAGGAGCATTTTAGTTTGTCACGGCAGAATGACGGCTTCAGGAAAGCGTTGGCTCTGTCTCGAGAAATGCGTGCCTCTGGCAAGCTTCTATTTCAAGGCTATACATTCAATGTGACGCCAACAATCAGCGGTGGTTTTGACGTGTTTAATCATATCGTGCTTGCACATGGAAGTAACTTCAGCGAGCGCGTTGGCCCCAAATCCAAGCGATTCCTGCCTTCTATCAATAACCGCATTATTCTCATAACATCGGTACCGCCGCGAGAACAGAACCGAGCGCAGATTGAAGCGTTCATTAAGAACGCAGAGTCGCGCGATCTCACATACCACATCTACTCGACCGAATGGGTCTTCACGGCCATCCTCGAGATGCGGTTGACGTTTGACGATACGTATTCTGTACAACTAGACTAGAGGCAAGTAGATACTAATATTTATTTTTTCCAATTCTTTTGTCTGCTAACTGAGATAATAGTAAAACGAGTGTAGTTTAATCAAAAACACATTTAAGCGCTGTACGTGGAAGCAGAGACGTTACCACCTCTACCAGTCCAGTTGATGTGGATGTCTTGGCCCTTGGGCAGGTGCTCGTCGGCAAATTCGTCAAGAACTCGGAAGGTGTGCGCACCAAAGTAATCACGCTGGGCCTGCAGCAGGTTAGCAGGCAATCTGGCCGATCTGTAACCGTCATAGTAGTTCAACGCAGTGGCAAAAGCGGGCAAGGGAATTCCCCAGGTGATACCCAACGAGATAGTGCGTCTCCAGGCATCTTGAGCCTTGTGGATGGCATTCTTGAAGAAGGGATGGAACAGCAGGTTCTCCAACTTGGCGTCTTCACGGTAAGCCTTTGTGATCTCACCCAAGAAGACGGATCGGATGATGCATCCACCTCTCCACATAAGGGCGATTCCGGCGTTGTTGAACTCCCAGCCGTATTCCTTTCCGGCTTCACGGATAAGCATGAAGCCTTGGGCGTACGAAATGATCTTGGAGGCATAGAGGGCCTGTTCAAGGTCGTCAACAAGCTTCTGCTTGTCGCCGTCGAACTTGGGGGAGGGTCCTTCGAGGACCTTTGAGGCTCGGACACGTTCGTCCTTGATGGCAGACAGGCATCGGGCAAACACCGCCTCACCGATCAGGGTGACGGGCATTCCGAGGTCCAAGGCGTTGATGGCGGTCCACTTTCCGGTACCTTTTTGGCCGGCCACATCCTTGATTTTCTCGAGAAGAGGAGTTCCGTCCGTGTCATCATACTTGAGAATGTCTCTTGTGATTTCGATCAAGAACGAGTCCAGAACGCCCTTGTTCCATTTCTCGAAAACGGCCGCGATCTCCTTATCGGTGAAGCCGGCACCTCTCTTGAGGATATCGTAAGCTTCCGAGATCAATTGCATGTCACCGTATTCGATACCGTTGTGGACCATTTTGACAAAGTGGCCTGCACCGGCGGGTCCGACCCAATCGCAACAGGGTTCACCGTCTGTTTTGGCGGAGATATCCTGGAGGATATTCTTGATATGGGGCCAAGCGTCGGGATGACCACCGGGCATGATTGAAGGTCCGTAACGGGCACCGTCCTCACCTCCTGAAACACCGGATCCGACAAATAGAATGCCCTTATCCTTGAGTTCCGCGTATCTACGGTTTGAATCTGGGAAATATGAGTTACCACCATCGATGATGATATCACCTTTTTCGAGATGGGGAAGCAATTGGTTAATGAAAGCATCGACGGCATCACCGGCCTTGACCAAAAGAATCACTCTTCTAGGTTTCTTCAAGTTTGCGGCCAATTCCTCAATTGATCGAGCACCAATGATACTTTTACCCTTGGCTTCATTTGCCAAAAAATGGTCCACTTTGGAAACAGTACGATTATAAGCAACCACGGTATAACCATGATCAGCAGCATTAAGAATCAAGTTTTGACCCATCACGGCCAAGCCAATAAGACCGATATCACCACTAGCAACCGACATTTTTAATTAGCAAAAATAAAAATATCAAAACAATCCCTCAATGAAAGAAAATCAATTGAATAAAAACCCCCCTCTCTCTCACATCTTTTAAATAACTTTTCCATTCCCGCGGGGGACGGCGGCCCACAACGAACGTGGGCCGCCACGGGCCTCTACGGTCCGAACCATTCAGAAAACCCCAACACAAAAATATTAAACCAATTTGTCATATCCAAACAACCCGAAATGATCCCGCCGGAAGCTTCTTGGTTACAAGACCCCAACCCTGTTTAACGGATGTTCCGGCGGATTGCACCAAAAAGGTGATACAATTGATTTGAAGAAATCGATCAATTTGAGGACAAACATGTTGAAAATCAATCAATTGAGATGGAGGGTTTATAATGATGATCATTTCAACAATCAATTATTGATGATGATGGAACATGAAATTTTCTTTGTTCAATGGTTCATTTGTAACAACGTATTTTGATGGATTTTTGATTGATGGACGAGGAGGATTTGCTTTCCATTGAGGTATGGAATTGATTGAATTATACTTACGTAGGAGTAGTTGACATTGTGTTTGTTCTGTTATGAATCTTCAAAGTATTGGAAAAGTTGTGTGAGGAATGGAAGAAAGAGTGCGCGGGAATGGGACAATTTATATGCAAAACCTCCTTCTTTCTATTGTTTTCGCGAGACTTATAGAGTTTATCAAGTCAACGATATCCACGTTTATTTGTACGACGGGTTTGTACTTCATTGGTACGGTCCATTTTGGTTTTAACTCGTTCAAGACCCATTCGAACGTCAACAGATCCTTTTTTGAAGCTTTCCACGTCATAATAAGCCGGCGCTAGCTCCAAAAGCCATTCAGGTTTGACACTTGTCACTGTACGGATATAACTTTTGGATGTCAAGACAAATTCATGATAAATGACCCAATCACTATCTTGTCCAAGGACACTACTTGGATGAAGTAGAACCTCTTGATTATCCTTGACTGTGATATATCCCTTGCTGGAACTCATACGTTTGGCTACCTGCATGAAATACCCCGATACAAGTGCTTTTCGGATGTTGTCGTAATAACTCTTGTTTTCAAAGGGCGTGCTGACAAGATTCAAATCGTTCTTTTCCATGATGCGCTTCAATTGTGCCCGTACACTGTCGGCACTCTGTAATGACCGCAATGATAGAAAATGCTGGTAACACCACTCAGAAGGATTCTCCTGAGCCTCGGGACTCTTGAATGCATGATATACATTCAATAACGTCAGATGATCGCCGTCCGGATGCGTGAATAACGCCTTCATCTCATCAGCAGGCTTACGAGCATTGTTGGGCCGAACAAACACATTCGGCACACTCAAAAGCGCAGTCAACGACAAAATCTCATTCGAACAATAAAACTCGGGCGATGAAATCAGCATCACTGCAAGCATCGGGTCAAGCGGAAACTCAGACGCAGCCCGCCCCAAAGCTGTCAACTCGCCATCATCGTCAATACAAGCCAGGAAATTCAACTCCTCCAAAGCCCGCATCATGGTCTCGGGAGCAGGCGGGTCCATGAAATCGAAATGAACCAAGTCGTCAATCCCAAGCTTCTTCAACTCCAGAACTGTGTTGGCAAGGTTGCTCCGTAGAATCTCCGGATAGCTCTGCTCGTTCAACTCCTTTTTGAACGCCTCCTCAGTGTAGAGTCTAAAACATTTGCCCGGCCGAGTACGTCCCGCACGACCAGCCCGCTGCTGCGCGGAGGCCTTGGAAATGGGCGCAACCAGTAACGATTCGACTCTAATGCGCGGATTGTAGACTTTCTGCTTCGCAAACCCCGGATCAACCACGTAGACTATCCCGTCAATCGTCAGTGACGTCTCGGCAATGTTGGTACCAACAACAACCTTTCGCCCCGCCGGGCCACCCGGCGTTAATGGAGGTGGCGCAGGGTCGAAGATCCGCTGCTGCTGAGCCGGTGGAAGGGATCCATACAAAGGATACACCTTAAGAGGCCCGCAGTTACTTTCGCGTATTAGTTCATCGCCCTCCAGCGAGATCTTGCGACACGCATCCTCGATCTCCTCTTCTCCAGTCAGAAAAAGCAGAATATCTCCCTCTGCTTCCGTGGCATGGATCTGTAGAACCGTCCGGATCGCGGCTTCTAGATAGTCTCGCTGGTACTCGGGAGTGTAGTATATTTCCACAGGATGCGTGCGACCAGGCACCGCCAGCAGAGGCGCATCATTAAAGTAACTCTGGAACTTCTGTGCATCCAGCGTGGCAGACATGATTATGATCTTGAGGTCCTTTCGCCTTTCAGCAACCTCCTTGATCAGTCCCATGAGAATATCTGTAGCTAGAGTCCTTTCATGGGCCTCATCGAGTATAATGCAGCTATAACGGTCCAGCTGAGGATCGCTCATAGCCTCTCGTAGCAGCATTCCGTCAGTCATGTATTTTAAGAAGGTATTGCTGCTTGTTTTATCGTCGAAACGAATACTATAACCAACCTCTTCACCGAGTTGTACATCCATTTCGTCCGCCACTCGCTTGGCCACGGACATAGCAGCCACCCTTCTCGGCTGGGTACACGCGATCTGCTTACCATGCAGATGGGGCATATCGTCGAACGCCACAAACTGGGGGATCTGTGTGGTTTTACCTGAACCGGTCTCTCCTACAAACACCATGATCTGAGTGGAATGAAAGATATCCAGAAACTCTTCTCGTTGAGCATGTACAGGAAGATCTCGTCGAACCTTGAGAATATCAAAGTATTTAGTCGATAACTCCCTTCCATTAAACGGGTTCTTGGGCCCATCTTCTGCCTTCTTTGCATCTTGTGCACTGGTATTATGTCGCTCCATGTCCCTGAAAGCCCCCGAAACATCGTTATTTGCCCCAGAAACACTCGAGGTCTCTTCTCCTTCCAAATGCGCCAGGTACGGATTCTTCCTGGCCGCAGATACATCCTGAGCCGACTCGGACTTGGCCCGTTTCGAGCTTCTTTCGTCCGTCATTGTTTGCAGGTCAACGTTTTTAGTTTTAATTTTTTTTGTTTTTGAACCCCAGCCGCACGCACTCTAAACCTGTCACCAAACACAAATGATTGGCACCAAGGCCTACGATGCTTGGTGTATTGCATCGGCATTGCGGCAGGTATTGTGCAAGTCTATAGATATGAGTAAGGAGAGGTATTTGAGGGTATATCAGACCAGTTCGTTGACGAAAAACTGTCGATTTGGCTCTTATGGACGTAGATCCCCAGTGATGAATGGCTCGTCAAAGAGGCCAACTGTATCTCAAGATCATGGTGGAATTGCAAATAAGAGGGAGTTCTCTACAGATCGTTCTTTGCGAGAAGAGGAGAAGAAAAAGGACAACAAGAAGGAGTCTCAATTTCTAATGGATAGTTCTCCAGTACCTTCTAGTCGGATCGAACGGTTATTTCATTATGGATCTTTGGCTACTGGAATTGGTTTGGGGGCCTTGAGTGAAGGTATCCGAAGACTTTCCAATTCTGAGCAAGGGAATGGAAATTCATCTTTATTTCTTAGCCCTGCAAACTTGGAGCGAATTGTCTCCAAACTATCACAGATGCGAGGTGCTGCACTCAAGGTCGGACAGCTGTTGTCATTCCAGGATGAAAAAGTGCTTCCTCCAGAGATTCAACAGGTCATGACCAGAGTTCAGAATAGTGCGCATTTCATGCCGGCCGGACAATTGGAACGAGTCATGTCCAAAGAGCTGGGCAAAACATGGCGTACTGACCACTTCTCATCGTTTGAAATGTTCCCTGTGGCAGCTGCCTCGATCGGACAAGTCCACAAAGCTGTGCTTCTGGAAGACTATAAGCAAGTAGCAGTCAAGATTCAATACCCTGGAGTGGCCAATAGTATCGACTCTGATCTTAACAACCTGCTATTGCTATTAACTGCTTCCCGGTTCTTGCCTGAGGGGCTGTTTCTTGATAAAACCATTGCAAACGCACGTACAGAACTTAAGTGGGAATGTGACTACCATAGAGAAGCTATGAATATCGACACATTCCGCGATCTCTTGAAAGACGACGAGATTTTTGCAGTCCCGGAGGTTTACCACAAACTATCGACTGAACGCGTGCTTACTATGGAATTCATGAGAGGAAAGGAAATCACCAAAGGAGACTGGGACCAGGAAACAAAGAACTGGATCGCTACCAATATCATGCGGCTGTGCCTGCTCGAGATTGCTAGGTTCAAGTTCATGCAAACAGATCCAAACTGGGCTAACTTTCTCTACAATGAGAAAACCAAAAAAATCGAGCTGCTGGACTTTGGTGCTGCACGCGGCTATGACGATGAATTCATTGACAACTATCTCGGCGTTCTCCGTGCAGCCGTGAAGAAGGATAGAAAGGCTTGTGAGGAGTATTCCATCAAGCTTGGCTATTTGACAGGCCTGGAATCTAAAGCAATGCTGGAAGCACACATCGACTCCATCCTCGTGCTTGGGGAACCGTTCAGTGGGTTGAACAATGGAGACAAACTATTTGACTTCTCGAACCAAACCATTACCGAGCGTGTACGTACTAACATCGGGGTTATGCTCAAAGAGCGCCTGACACCGCCTCCTGAAGAGACATACGGCCTACACCGTAAACTAAGCGGGGCATTCCTGCTTTGCGCGAGGTTGAACGCTGAGGTGCCCTGTCAGCAGCTGTTCGAGGATATCGTGGGGTTGTAAAATATGTATTTATGTGAAAATTGTTCATATCTAGAAATGTAAATAAATGCTCGTTAAATATCATTGGCCTTCTCATTGCCCTCTTGAGGTATCTGGTCCTCTACTTGTTGCTCCTCGTTCTCCAGAGCAGGCTTCTCCAGAGCAGGCTCTACAACCTCGGAATCCTGTGAAGCTTGAGTGGCATCCTTAGGAACCTCAAGCAGAGAACCCGAGTTGCGATTCGCAGATGGTGGGCTAAGAAGCGAAGCAGTAGAGATAGTGGTCCGGCCTGAACTGGAGCTTGACTTTTTGTGTCGCGACACGGATCGCTCCGGCGTCAATTGACGCGATGGTGATAGCGTCAGTGGGATAAGTCCCTTGCCACCGCGAACTGTGCTTGTCACGGTCGCTGGAGAAGCTGATCCAGAGGTTCCATTTTCAGCCAACGGTGGAGATGAATCTCTAGAGCGTGCAGCACGCGCGGCACTCGCTTGATCAGCAAGTTCTTTGTTTCTCTGTTCCACGACATAGCGCCGGTTCGCTTCGGATGTGGACACGGAGCGGTTCCGGGACTGCGCTGACAGTCGAGAGTTGACTAGCTGAAAGATTTTCGATGAATGCTTGAAGAGATCTTCTACCAGTAATTGCGGATGCTTATCGCTCATGGTCAAGACAGTTATCGCTCTGGGTCGTAAGAGGAATGGTGCCAAATGCGTAGAGAGCTCAGCTATGACCTCCTGCGAACTGTTTTCAGTCATATCGACAAGATAGAGAATAATTTTCTCGAGCGATGTGACAATGGGTTTAGAAAGATGCGATAAAGCTCCAGATATCGCCTCCAGCCTCTCTGCCTCAGCTATAGGGGTGTTCTGAGAGTACAGAGACTTGATCAGGTCATAGACAGTGAATGAAATTATTGAATCCGGAAGTTCCAGCAAGTACTCTTTTAGTGTGGAGACCACGACTGGAACCGAGAAAAACGGAAATATAGCGTTCGCATCAAAGGGAACGCCGTTGTTGATTTGATTCCGAAGCTGGTGTACCTGTGCAAGGGGAATCTGATTAATCCACACCTTCGGCGTCACTTGGCCCTTGATCTTTTCCTCTTCAGACAAGTAGTCCAGGAATGTAGGGACGACGAATCCGCTTTGCAAAATGTCGATTCCAAAAGTCTGGACTCTGGCATTATTGTTGAAGCTCTTGTATACAACCACCCTGGGCACGAACGTGCTTGTTTTGTAGCTCTGCACTAGGTAATGCAGGTCACTTACGGGATTTACAGACTCCTGATGCAGAAAGAGTCGATCTATCACGTCCGTGATGCCCTTCATTCCGGACATAATTTCTGAGAATTGTAGTAACACGGCTTTTATAGCCTTTATTCGTTCCAGCTCGCAAGTCTCCAGCCTTTGCAATGCGTCGTATATCAGATCTTCCAAAGCACATCTTTCCATGTCTAGCTCAACGATTTCCGCTTGGTATTTCTCATCGCCCTCAGCGATTTCCGCCTGTAATTTACTTGTATCCTTGGTAGTCTTGGTCAATAAGCCACTAAAATATTCACCCACTGCAACTGCTGCTGCAGGCGTCGTTGTGATGACGGGAACGTCGAGTTTTTTTCGCGTAGCAGCAGTATCGTCAGTAGCAGCAGCAGTAGCAGCAGTAGTGGATCCATTTATTCCGAACTGCAATGCTCTCTGTTGCCATTGATAGTAGTATCCAGCAGAATTGACAAACTTGCCTTTGCCCACCTGGCCTAATGGTTTCAGGAAGCCGTTTTCAACGAGATCCTGGCCAAATCTTTCTGCTTTGCCGAGATGTTTGTAGTCGAGTCTTTTTCTAGCCCAAAACACGATATCCTCGCCATTGGACACGTTTGAATACGTTCCGAGAATCGACACCTTATGATTTGTTTGAGTGATTTCATTCAGCATATCTTTGAGCAGTCCCCCCATCTGATCAGGGCTGTACACTACATTGGCCAATTCAAAGTTAAGAGAAAGTGGCTGCTGCTGCGATCCACTTATGGACTCGGATATCGACCTACGAAAGATTCCAGACAGTCTACCACCTCCGGCGCCGCTGTTGCGTGACGGTGGTGTATCTTTTGGAGGAGGTGAGGGGGGTGGAGTGCCAACATTATCATATTCGTCCTGGTTGTTTATCAGGGGTATATGAGAGGTTTCGAAGTCGTCCAATTGGCGGCATTTCG
This sequence comes from Diddensiella santjacobensis, assembly GCA_030574215.1. NCBI lineage: Eukaryota > Fungi > Ascomycota > Dipodascomycetes > Dipodascales > Trichomonascaceae > Diddensiella > Diddensiella santjacobensis. Next base: position 99,237 of record JAJMEO010000021.1, on the reverse strand, counting down.
AGTAATAAGATCTCTGGATAGCTTGAACTGCTTCAGCATGTTTATGATAAGCCCTGATTTGGGCTGTTACTTGAAATTCCAGGCCATTGACCCGTTCTTTATACTTTTGACACCATTCTGTAAACGGAATTCTAAGCTTGGATTCCAGATCGCGAGCCAATTGCCAATGGATCTCGCCCTGTTTAGCAGTCTCATCCAAAAACGAAACATAGGCCTGTTTCAAAGAAACCCCTTCATCTCTATCAAAACCATGCTTGGTAGGACCATGTTTTGTTGGAGTCGCTTGTAAACCTGCGCCATAAGTACGCTCCAACGCGATCCGATCACTGACCATCTTGATGACCTCTGAATTCTCAACATATCCCTGTTTGATCTTGTCCGATACCACCAAAAACCCCGACAAATAGTCCGGAGACCAGAAGTAGTCCGCAAACCCTGCCCCAGTCATTTGAGTCTGATTGAATCTCTTTCCAGGGAATCCAGGGAACCGAACTCGCGTAATACAAGGCTTTTCCAATATGAATTTTGTATTTTGTCGGTTGGAAGTTTGTAAACTCCCAATTTAACGCGGGTTTTCTGCCGCCGGCGGCATTGACGTCAAGATTGCCGTGATTCCGCAGGTAGGAACGGCTCATCCGCCTTTTATATCGCTTATCCTTGTGCATAAAAAGGTAGGAGATTTCTCTCCTTTTGAGTTTTTTATAAATATAATATAATATGGAGACTGTACATTCTCGGTTGTTAAAGGCGAAGCATTCGTCCAGTCCTGCTATTTTGATTCCGGATGGTCCTGAGCTTTCATATGTGGCTTTGATAGGGATTATTGAAAAGTTGCAATTTGAATTGTCCAAGCTCAATATTAAGGCTAAATCGGCCATTTCCATTGCTTTACCAAATACCTTGGAATTTGCAATCTCATTTCTGGCTGTCACTGCATCTTCTTATGTAGCGGCTCCTTTGAATTCCAAATATAAACAATCCGAGTTTGAATTCTACATTGAAGATGTCAAATCGGCTCTGATTCTGGTCCCGGATGGAGCCGTCAATGCAAAACATCCCGCTGTTCTGGCTGCTCGAAAGTTCAATTGCGCTATAGCCGAGGTCTATTGGTGTAAGAAATCTAAACAGGTGGTGTTGAATGTAGTGGAATATGGGGCATTGAAACAGGGCCAAATCGGCTCAGTGCCTCCTGCCCCGAATCCAGACAATGTTGCATTCGTGCTTCATACCAGTGGAACCACCGGAAGACCCAAAGCAGTGCCGCTGACACATGCTAATATGGCCAGAACAGTGGTCAATATCATCAATACCTACAAGTTGACCCCCCAAGACTCCTCATACCTTGTCATGCCTCTGTTTCACGTCCATGGCTTGTTGTGTGGATTCCTGGCCCCTCTGGGATCTGGAGGTAGTGTTATCGTGGCCCCGGCTTTCTCTGCTCACAAGTTCTGGTCCGATTTCATCCGCTACGGCGCCAATTGGTACACCGCTGTGCCTACTATCCATCAGATCCTACTCAAATCCCCCCTGCCAAACCCAGTACCCCCGATTCGATTCATTCGCTCGTGCTCCTCATCATTGGCCCCCGCCACTTTCCATGCCCTCGAGGAAAAGCTGCACGCACCAGTCTTGGAAGCTTACGCCATGACTGAGGCTTGCCATCAGATGACCTCAAATAACCTCCCACCAGGACAAAGAAAGCCCGGAACAGTCGGAGTTGGCCAGGGCGTCGACGTGGCCATCCTGGACGATGCAGGAAATAAATTGGCCCCTGGAAAGGAGGGAGAGATCTCCATTCGGGGCGCAAATGTGACCCCGGGATACATTAACAACCCCAAGGCTAACGAGGAAGCCTTCACAAAGTCCGGATACTTCCGCACCGGAGACCAGGGCAAGTTTGACGAAGACGGATTCCTGGTCATCACGGGCCGTATCAAGGAACTCATTAACCGTGCCGGTGAAAAGATCAGCCCCATCGAACTGGACGGAGTCATGCTCGAGCACCCTGCTGTGTCAGAAGCTGTATCTTTTGGCGTGCCTGACGAACTATACGGCCAGGCTGTCAACGCAGCTATTGTGCTTAAGCCGGGGCAGAACAAGGTGACGGAAAAGGACATCCAAGACTTTTTAGCCTCCAAGATCTCCAAGTTTAAGATCCCCCAGAGAATCTTCTTCACAGACGTCATGCCCAAGACAGCTACTGGCAAGATTCAGCGACGGATCATTGCCCAAGAGTTCCTCAAAAAGCCCCGCGCCAAGTTGTAAGAAATCGTTCATTGTCAGTTAACGTTACAGAATAAATAAATAAATAAATGGCTATATCATAAACGGTCGTAAGTCGCGTTCTTCAATGAGAAGCTGGATTGTCTCCCGGTCGGCCGCAGTCAAACACTTGCGTACCTCGTCCTTATGGGCAAGGAAAAGCAGGCGGCTGCTCCAAGGATGCAGAGTAATTGCCTTCATCAGCGCCAACCTTGTTCTCCGAGTTTTGTTGCTGTCGGCCGTCTCACCATCGAACTCAACGTACCTGGACCAAATTTCAGGCAACGTACTATCAATTAAAGGTGAGTCCCCTAACGCCTCTTCGAAAGCCCTGCGCTTTTGTGTTTCATCTTCGTTCGATAATGCAAGAGAATTAACTAGCCAAAATGTTCGTCTCCGAGTACTGACCTCGTAATCACTAAACAGTCGCAGACCCTGTATAGGGCCATACTTTCCCTCGAATAGTGAAACGTACTTGTAGAGGTCCAGGCATGCAGTTGACTCCTGCAGGGCCCACTGTTTGAGTAAAGTCCTCCAGGGCCGAACATATATCAGACCTGCATCCTGGTGACGAGAGTAATGAAATAAAAAGAGCCTCAAGAGCAGGATGACATCATACACACCGCTAGGTTCTACTTTCAGTATCGACGCATTCACAAATTCAGCCCATTTCTCGTTACTGCCTGTTATACATCCAGCGTAGCCAGCAACGAATTGACCTACAGAACTAAGAGTGCCCAGCTCGTGCCACATCTGGGGAACCTTTATTCTGCCGTTCTCGGTCATCGTATGAATCGCATATTCAAGCCATGCATTCCTGGCGTCCTCGATCGAACTTGGCTCCATATCGACCAATCTAGTATATATGGAGTCTGGGTCGGCAGACTGCCGAGCAAAGAGCTGCCACGCAGAGAAATTTTCCGGGAATCGCTTCAGCACAGCTTGAATAAACTTCGGCTGGGCAGGCCCCATCTTGTTCTCGAGGACGTATCTTGCAGCCCAAGTGCAGAACCTCTCAGGAGTCTTTGATGATTTCTTGCCGATCAGCTCGAGAGCACGATATATAAAAGACTGCATACTAGCACTTAGTGGGTAGACAGAATTTGCAGGATCGTCAAAGCATTCAGTGCATTGGACACCAAAAATACTGAATGCAGCATTCAACAGGTAAGTCAAACTTTCGTCATCTGAAAGAGCCTTCAAATAACGGCGAATATCTTCAAACAAGACGACTCTGTAAAGATCTTCCAAGGCCTCGTCATCTATCGATCGGCAAGCAAGTCCGGGCTCCACAGGAAGCCTCTCGCCAACAACGGATGCCTTGGTGAGCTTCCAACCTCGGGCGCCATTTTCTCCGATTCTTGGGGTTTCAGAGTTCCAGAACCGTTCTAGCGCAGCAAGTTGTTGGTCCTGCACTTTGAATTTACTCGATCCTTTTGAAATGTCGTCAGGAGCAAGAAAATTGAGTTCCAGGAGCGCTTGCATGATGGCTATAGCATGCTCTGTGTATCCCGCATTTTTCAAAAACTTGCAAACTTTATAGATGGAGCTAACATAAGTCATGGAGCTTATGGAGTCTGTTGGAGAGGTGATTTTGCTAAACACGTTGTATATATGCTCCATGCGATCCAAAGTTTCCCAAACTCCTAAATGCAAATGTTGACCTTCATCGATCATGGCCTGGATCCAAAAGGTTGCGATTTCCGAAACGCCATCTTGGCCTTTAACCAGATCAAAAAGAGTATCGATTTTCGAGCTATAGCTGCTGGTAGAATACTTGAGCCATAGGTTGCAGATTCTAGAGGATTTCAGGTCTGAAAGGGCCTTTTTCAGTATTGAGTTGAGAATCTCAGGTTCAGGATGACGGCCCTGGATCATTCGTTCATTAATTACCAGATCAATGTATGATTTTTCCGCCAATGGTCCACCGATGTCAATCTGTTTTTGAATCCGAGCTCGGTTCAGTAATAAATAATCAAATGGTGAGCTATTTTCATCTTCCAACGACAGTATATCATCAGCATTATCATTGACATGTAAGCTAGTGACACCAGACAATCGCTCAGCTACAGGAAGAATCGAACCGGTTCTTCTCCAAGACTCGTATAATAGATCGTCACCAGACCCGGTTTGACGTACACCTATCGTGACCTCTGAGTTTTCATCTTCAACTATTCTATATTTGGTAGCCAAGCCCAATACTCGAGAGGTCAAACGACGATATCGTGGAATTCCATATTTATAAGGTTTCCCATACTTGGAATTCTGCCCATCACCCTTTTTATCTATTTGATATATTACGTCTGACACTACTACTTCTTCATCAATTGTATTAGGCAATAGCCTGTTTCGGTCGGGGGGAACCTTATTATTGTTTTCCTTCAAAGGCCGAAACGACGAAAACTGAAACGAAGATGGCGTATCCATCAAAAGTCTCAAGTTTGTTCCAAGTTCTTTCTTTCAATCAATCAATCGACAGGTAAGAAGAAGAAATGTCGGAAGTAGAGATGTTAGGGTAAAAACCCCATTAATATGCCGGATAAATCGCGATCAACCCCGCCAAAAAAAACTCAACTTTGTCGGGGATTATCCCATTTTTCCAAATGATAGATTATAGAGATAATGGGGTATATATTATAAGACGAGATGAGCAAGGACGTACGAAACATGAATGGGTGAATCGGTTGATCCATGCAATGCTTGAACGACCTCGAGACGTTTCACCATCCATTCATATTATAGACACGTTTGCAGATGCAAATATAATTGACTCTCAATCTTTATTAAAGGCATTTGCAGATACATTTTCATTTCCTGAATATTACGGTTATAGTATGAATGCTCTTTATGATTGTTTAATCGATCCTGCTTGTATGTCGATTAATGGTAGAAATGGACATTTACTTTTAATAGGAATCAATAATGTTACCAGTCAATTATTGTTTCAACAATCCTTTCAAGCACTTCATGATGTTGGTCATCATTATTTCAATCATCAAATTGCATTCAAGGTATTTGTTCTTTACGCGCCCGTCATTTCGGGTCTTAGCGCTCTATGAAACTTCAAATGCCTCCGATTTGGTCCGCATCACCCAAGAAAAATCAGTTGATCCGAGGTTTTCGATCACACACCACAAATCTGGTGTTTTGGACCTGCCATAAAACCTAATATCGAAGTTATTATTATCGCCACAAACCATTGGTGACGAGAGAGAGAGAAAGAGAGATTCTTTTGAAAAGAAAAACAAATAAAATAGTTGACCATTTCTCTATTTTGTTTCTTAATCTTTCTTGTTCTTTTATTATTACTTTTATATACAAAAGTCCTGGTTATTCTTCTATTGATTTTTAGAGGAAACAAGAAAGTTGGGATTTCTAATTAAAAGGGGCGAAATCTTGTTGATTTCTACATACATATGGTTGTATCCAAGATAGTTGTGGTTAGACACGGTTCTAGATTGGATCAAGTCGATAGAAATTGGTGTTCAACCTCTCCAACTCCTTATGACCCTCCATTGGATTATTCTAAAGGACCGGCCGAATCAAAAGAAACTGCCCATCGTTTAAAACAATTACTTCATATTGAAGGTGGCGACGACATTGTGATTCATTCCTCTCCTTTTCTACGATGTGTCCAAACCGCTGCTTACATTGCAAACGGTGTTAATAATACCAATGTCACTCTAAGATTGGATGCCGTGTTTGGGGAATGGCTGACACCAGATTATTTCACTGATATCTCGCCCCCTCCGACAGATAATCATGAATCTTTGGCAGAAAGCTCGCGATATTGGCTTTTGTCATCCAATTCCAAATCTTTCAAACTGGACCCAGATTGGCCTCTGATCCGATTTGGTCATAGTGGTGAATACGGCGAAAGTTGGTCTGTCATGCACCAAAGATTCTCCGATGGTGTGGAGAAACTAATCAAATATTATGACGAAACAGTCCCCGAAAAAAATCAGGTGGTGATCATTGTCACCCATGGCTCAGGCTGCAATTCTCTACTGGGGTTTCTCTCCAATCAACCTTTGCTGCTCAGAGTCGGCCTCGCATCATTTGCTATTCTGCAACGTACCAATTCATCCCCATCATCTCCCAATAGGAAACGATGGGAAATCGCATTTAATTCAAACGACGGCACAGGAGAAGATGGAAGTGGCCGAATGCCACCAGTCTTATCATCATCTTCTACATCTACATCCTCTTCTAGCGTTTCTGAAATGGCAGCTTTGTATGGAGCCCCAGTCCAATTGGACCCTATCGGTATCTCAGGGACCTCTCCATCTAATTGGTTCCAAAATGGAACATACCAAGCCAAATATTCATTCAAACCAAGCATCGTGTCCCCCACATCCTCACATGCATCCACCACAAATGACTATCTAACCCTCTCGTTTGGAAACGATAATCGGGCTGACTCGTCGACCTTTACTCAAAATAACGGCTCTCATTCTTCGGGAACAATTACCCCAACCAAAGAAGACGAGTATATTCCGCTCGCATTTGGTGGAAACCAGCATTAATGTCCAACTCATTTTTATTTATTTATTTCATAATGTCCATCTCTCTCTTAATTCAATCCAATTCAGAAACTTTTACAAGGCAATTGCATGCAACTGATTCTACAGTTCAGACTAAAATCACTACACCTCTCACGTAAACTAGAAGATCTACTGTTAAAAGATTCTTCTATTCAACTTTGGCACTTTCCGGCTAAGCAGCCGTGCAACGGCTGGTAAGGCCGGTGGAGTCGCCGCCGGTGCGGACCGGTGACTCCCGAGGAAATCTGCCCATAAAATGGCTCGGAAGGTTGAGATTTTCACTTTTCCACTTACAAGTAACAACACTTTTTTATCATGAAAGATAGTGAAACTGCCCAATCTGAGTCTTACTCAGAAGATGAGAAATACTTGGTATGTCCCTTAGGGACAGCGCTGCACTGCGGGTGCCCATATGTGGGCTGAGATCATACCGCTGAACTTGAACAGGGTCATTCCTGCGTAAGCAAGTGCTGCTCCAAGAGTTTTATCGTTGCTCGAACTCGATTTTACCGTGTCCTCGAACGGAACTTTGTTAGCTAACTTGTAAATTTTTATATGTATAGGCGGAATTGGGTTATAAGCCATCGTTGAAGCGGGTGTATAATCTGGTTGAGAACTTTTCAGCTAGTTTTTCGGCCGTATATGTGATCAGTGGCCTTCGCAGCTTGTTTGGATTTGGCATGGGGTTTGGTGGGCCTCAGGCTTATTGGATCTCCTTTTTGGTCGGCAGTGTTTTCGTCCTTATCACCGCAGCCGTTTTGGCCGAAATCTGTTCTTCGTTGCCTGCAGCAGGCTCAATTTACTTCTGGGCCGCTCAGTCTGGAGGCCGCAAGTACGGGAGATTCATAGGCTTTATCGTGGCGTGGTGGTCTACCACGGCGTGGACTAGTTTTCTGGCCTCAAATAGTCAAGCGGCTGCGAACTATCTGCTATCAGAGATAGATGTGTTTGGAAAGCACATTAGCACCGATGTGTCGGACGTGAGGTTCCGGGCTCTGCAGTGGATTGTCAGCGAGGGAATGCTGGGGCTTGCATTGCTGGTGAACTATCTTCCGCCCCATTGGTACAAGTACGTGTTTCGGGCCGCCGTGAGTGTCCAGGCGATTGATTTCGTGCTGAATTTGGTTTGGCTGCCTATAGGGGTGAGCGAGACTTATGGGTTTCAATCAGCCGATTTCCTGCTTGAATACAACAACGGGTCTGGGGCGCCGAATGCTTGGAATTGGATGCTTAGCTTCTATGCCACGGTCGGGGTTTTGATTGGATTCGACGCCAGTGGACATATTGCCGAGGAGACCAAGAATGCGTCGGTTATGGCTGCACGTGGCCTTTGGTGGTCTGCAGTTGCCAGTGTCGTTGTGGGGATCTCGTTGTCTTTCTTGTTCGTTATGTGCACGCCAGACCTGGACATTTTGTTTTCCTTCACTGCTCCTCAACCGTTTATCCCATTGTATGCGCTTGCATTGGGCAAAAACGCTCACATTGTCATGACAATCGTGTGTGTGGTGGGTAACGTGCTGAGCACAGCCGTATCAGTTGTGGCGGCTTCTAGATTGGTGTATGCCATTGCAAGGGACGGAGTGTTACCTTTCTCAAGTTGGATTGGAACTGTCTCACCTGTCTCGGGCCAACCGCAAGCGGCTGTCACAGTGATTGGAAGCTTCGCAGCACTTTTGCTTTGCACCATCTTACCGAGCTCTGTGGCATTTCAAAGCCTGGTCTCATGTGCAGGAGTTCCTACAATCTGTGCCTATGCTCTAATCCCCTTTTGTCGTTTCTTCATCACTGCAGAGAACTTCCGCAAACCCAAGTTCAGCCTGGGAGTATTTTCAAGACCGTTCCAATTGATTGCATTTGTATGGAACCTGTACCTTTCGGCCATTCTTCTGTCACCGTTGGAATTCCCTGTCAACTCGGAGAACTTCAACTATTCCCCGGTGGTGCTTGCAATCATCACCATCTTTGCTATCGTATCCTGGTACTTTATCCCCGCTGAAAACTGGCTTACGTCGCAGAAACTCGACACAGTTAAGCATAACATCGACCAGGATGTTATCCCTGAAGATCAAACGGCCAATAGCGAGGAGACTACTAAACAAACCGCTTTAATCAATATCGTAGAGTAAATATATAGTAATCTACTAACTGTTAAAAGGTTCAAGATATGTGACCGTTAGAAACGGGTAAATAGAGTTAATCAGATCGGAATTATCAGATCGAGGGGTAGACCCAATGCGGCAATTGCCACTGCACATCGGATTACCCGGCCTCCGATGACAGAAAGTCGGGGTCGGCGATCGGCTCTAGGCGTTCCTTATAAAAAGAGTTTTGAGTAATCAATCAATTTGCTTCTTATCCGTGGGAGCCAGAACGAATTGTTATTAACGCCTTCAACGAAAGAATACGAAAGGAAAGGAATATAATCTCAGGGATATATATATAAAGAGAAATGTTATCGGGCACGTTACGATACTCTATAGCTCGGCCTGGTTTGGCGACTATTGGCATAAAGCCTACTACTATGATGAGAGCTGGTTTAGCAAGCAGGAGGATGTATCATGCAAAGGTTCTTGATCATTATAATAATCCTCGGAATGTTGGATCATTAAACAAGAATGATGCTGATGTTGGTACGGGGCTTGTGGGTGCACCTGCATGTGGAGATGTGATGAAGTTACAGATCAAGGTTGATGATAACGGCATAATTCAAGATGTTAAGTTTAAGACGTTTGGATGTGGAAGTGCAATTGCTTCTTCATCTTATGTCACGGAACTTGTTCGTGGAATGTCATTGGACGATGCGGGAAAAATCAAAAACACAGTCATTGCTAAAGAATTATCTTTACCACCCGTCAAATTACATTGTTCCATGCTTGCCGAAGATGCTATCAAATCTGCTATTAAAGATTACAGATCAAAGAGAAGTATGGCCTCTCCTACATTGGGTCCCGGTGCTACTACCACTACCACAGTGAAGGCCCATGCTTAACTGTTTTGGCAATGAAAGCAAAAAATTAAAAAAATATAAGAGTGACTAACGTTAACGTTAACTTAATGTTTATAATGTAAGGTTTTTCTATGTAGGTTTTTCTGTAGGATGCCATGGATCATATACTTCATAATCCTCTTCTTCACTATCACTATCACTATCATCATTATCATCGCCTACATCATTGTCGTTAGTAGTAGTAGTAGAGTCTTTTGAGATATGAACCGGTTCAATCCGAGGATTTAAAATCGGTTGACGTTTACCAAATGCCTTTTTGAATCCTCCAGAACTGGAAGATGGTTGAGATATAGAATGAAGCTGTTTAATTATCGCCGAACTCGGATCTTGCTCTTTCGGTAGATTCGGCCGAGTTAATTTCCGAAGATCCTTCTCCCTCTTAATTATAAACATCGTCATTAGCTCTTCTGTACCCCTCCAAACCTTCTCGGTAACATACCGAGAAATGCATATGCGTGTAACTTCCTAGATGTTTCTCATATTCTTCAGGTCTAGAATACTTCTGTAAATAAACGTTAGTTTGATTTTGTTATTCCAATTGAATAATTAATGATTATTTATAGACCTTTTGACATAACTGACAATATAAATCACTTGACTTGAACAATATTTAATTAGTTTGAGAAATCCTTTAATCATGGTTCAGATATATACCATATTTGTCCTGTGTTAACTCATTACCGTGAGTGGAGATAGTTTCCCGCAGATTGAAAAATACCATCGAAACTAATACCGTTTTGATCAGGAATCAAAAATGTCGACTACACCGCCACCACCTCCAGTAAATAATGAACAACAACAAAAGCAGTTTCCATCAATGATCAAATTGTCAAGGCCTTTTGTCACACAGGCTGATATAGACCGATATCGAGAAGCAAGTGGAAGGAATGGTCCTGCTCCTCCTCAGCTTAACATTCAAGCATTCAACATGATCTGGCATATCGCCATGTCTTTTAAATTGTATGTGGAACTTGACTGATTTTGAATATATATACCGTTAGACTGACTAATTATTGTAGTCCTATCAAGACCATAACCACTGCTATGCTATTGTTCCAGCGTACAGAATTGTTGAATAACGCTTCAAAGTTCCCTCTCATGGAAACAGTGCTTGGATGTGTGCTGGTGGCCTCCAAGGTCGAAGATACACCCAAGAAAAGTAAGGAGCTCGTGTCATGCGCGCTGGGGTTCCGTAACATGAACGTGGGAACCCGCCAACTGGACGACATCAAGGGCCAGGTCGTGGCCCTGGAACGCCAGATCCTCGAGACTGTCGCCTTCGACTTCCGTGTACGCTACCCTCATAAGTATGTGATCCGCTTCTGCAAGGAAAGCGACATCCCCAAACCGGTCGCCAAAATGGCTTGGACCATATGTACAGATCTCTACATGACCGAGGCTCCCCTCAAGGTACCGGCCCATACGCTGGCACTGGCCAGCATCATTCTCGCTGCCAAACTACAGGACGTCAACATCTTCCCCGTGGACTCGAAGAAGTTCTGCTCCGAGCGCACAAACGTCAATGTCGCATTGCTGGATATTCTCGACTTCTACATTCACTACCTTAACCTGTCGCGACTTGGAAAATCCTACACCCAGGTGTCCAACTTCATGACCATCCGCATGGATATCAACCAAAAGGAACAACTGAGCAGTGCTCTGAAACCAAAAGGAGACGACAACGGCGCCGTGCCCGACCCCGAACCCATCTTGCTACGTGACCCTCGTCTATCTGATAAAGGCACTGTTCGCTACATACTAGACTGGGAGCTTGACCACGTTCGCGACGAAGTGGTTTCTTAAGCAGAGCGAAGCTCCGATTTCATGTATTCGTATCTGGCGGTTCGGAACGGGTCAATTTGCTTGATCTTCTCCAATTTGTTTAGCACGTCGGCCTCCAGTTCGGCGGATAACGGTACTTTCTGGACGGTCTTGGCCAGGTATGTGGGGTAATACACCAGATAGTAACAGCACCACTTGCTGTCTGGCTCCACTTCATAAAGTTCCTGGATGGATTTGATTTCTTTCTCGATGATGCCCTCAAGCTCGGCATTGGACATATCGGGAACGATGTTGGAGCTTGTCAGTAGCCACTGATGGTAGATCCACGATGATTGGTCGTCGGGGTCTGTGTATATAGCCTGTCTAATGTAGTCGAGTTCTTTTTTGAGAAACTCGCGAGGATCACGGCTGGTGTCCTGGCTCAATAATTGGGGAATCAGCTTTGCCCGATTGTGCCATGCTGAGAAGTTGGAGAAGTTCTCGTTGATCTTCTTGGTAGTATAGTCGAACTCCGGTACTACCATCTTTTCCTGGCCCATATTGGACACCACGTATCTTCGATAGTGCCAACCATGGAAGTTACGAGGATCGATTTTAAGAAGCATTGTCACCAGCCCCAGTTCGTGATCCCAGTTTGGCGACGGCCCATTCTCCAGGCACCATCGCCGGTGGTTCCAGATCCAATAAACCTTGGGAAACTCCTGCAATTTTGCCTGCAAAAAGCTCAAGTCAAAGTCCAACTGTTTCTGGATCTCTTCAGCCGTCTTATCTACAAATGTTCCATTGAGGAATATCTCTCTCCGGTAATTCCACACACTGTAATTCTCCGGGTTCTGATTCAAGATCTGAGTGGTGAGATCAAACGACTCTTTATCATATTTCTTTTCCTTTCTCTACATCCGACACACCAGTTAGCATGTATAGCTCCTAATAAAAGCAACCAGTCAACTCACGAATTGTGCACATTTATCCAATAGCGCTCTATAAGCCTTGATCTGACCGGCCTCAACCACCCTCTTCCTCGCTCTCTGCTCCTCCGTGGTCCGTACCTTCTTTCCACTATGCTACCAAATTCATCCTTATTAGTCCCCTATGCCAAAAACTGTGCCAGATATCTTACCATTGCGTGCTGTTGCCACCAAAGTTATAACGTTGAGTCCCGCTAAGCGCCGGAATCAAACTCACACAAAACATGAGCGTCGCGCCGCCCAGATCCGTAGTGCCAACGCGCTCCAACCTGCCGTTGAAAGGCTCTGCCAAGCTGATCGCAGAGTTCTTTGGTAAGTAACTGAATCAGCGTGTTTTTGGCGCGTTCTAAGCTAACGAATGGGGCAGAATATAGCATCAATAGCATTCTCTATCAGCGAGGGATCTACCCCGCTGAAGACTTCCATCCCGTCAAGAAATACGACATGACGATGCTTGTAACATCGGATAGTGAGGTTAAAGCATATATAAAGAAGATCATGGGCCAATTACACAAGTGGCTCGTGGGGGGAAAGATCTCCAAGCTGATCGTGGCCATCACCTCCAAAGACAGCGGTGAAGTGGTGGAACGCTGGCAATTCGACGTTAAAGTGCTAGCGTCATCCGTACCGAAGTCTGAATCTGCTACTGCTCCATCATCTGAGGACGGCAAATCCCAGGATGAGATCCAACGCGAGATCCAGGCAATCATACGCCAGATTACCGCTTCAGTGACGTTCCTGCCGGTCTTGGAGGGCCAATGCACCTTCAACGTCCTCGTGTACGCCGATACCGACGCGCAAGTACCTGTTGAATGGGCAGATAGTGACGCTAAGGACGTTCGCAATGCCGAACAGGTCCAGCTGCGCAGCTTCAGCACAGATACACACAAAATCGACACTCTGGTGGCATATACACTAGGCTATAATTAATCTCATCTTTATTTCCTTAACGAATTATCACTAACTAATAACTTTATTAACACAAATAGAAGAGCACGCGCGAAATCCAATCCATCTTTTTTAATTTACAAATCATCGTGGTCAATGTAATCCTCGTCTTCGTCATCGAAGTCTCCACCAGGGGCCGCACCAGCACCGCCATACAGCTTGCTAGTGATAGGATACGCGACCGAGCTCAACTTCTCCTTCTGCTCCTCGATCTCCTCCTTGGTGGCCGACGAGGCGTTCTCCTCAATCCACTCAATGGTCTCCTTGACAGCATCCAACAAAGTCTCCTTGTCGTCCTCGTCAATCTTGGATCCAAACCCGTTTTCACTCGTGTCGGTGACTTGATTCTTGAGGGTATGGGCGTAGTTCTCTAGCCCGTTTCGTGCCTCGATCTTGTCCCGCAGAGCTTGATCCTGCTCAGCAAATTGCTCAGCCTCCTCAACCATGCGTTCAATCTCCTCCTTGGACAACCGGCCCTTGTCATTGTTGATGACAATCGACTTGCTGTTGCCAGTACCCTTATCGGTGGCACCAACCTTGAGGATTCCATTGGCATCAAGCTCAAACGTCACCTCAATCTGAGGAACACCTCGAGGAGAGGGTGGAATGCCGGTAAGTTCAAACTTGCCAAGCAAATTGTTGTCCTTGGACAAGGTCCGCTCGCCCTCAAACACCTGGATCAATACTGTGGGCTGGTTATCAACAGCGGTCGAGAAGATCTGCGACTTTCGGGTCGGGATAGCAGTGTTTCTATTGATGAGCTTGGTCATAACACCACCAGAAGTCTCGATACCCAGAGTCAATGGGTTAACGTCAAGAAGAACAATGTCGTCAACTCCGTCCTCCCCAGAAAGAACACCTGCCTGGACAGCGGCACCGTAAGCAACAGCCTCGTCAGGATTAATACCCTTGGAGGCCTTCTTACCACCGAAAAAGTCTTCCAACAGGCTTTGGACCTTGGGGATACGGGTCGAACCTCCAACCAGCACGATATCATCAATCTCACTCTTCTTGACGTCGGCATCCTTCAACACCTGCTCAACAGGCTTCAAAGTCTTCTTAAACAAATCCAAGTTGATTTCCTCAAACTTGGCTCTAGTCAAAGTCTCGGAAAAGTCAATTCCGTCATGGAACGATTCGATTTCGATTCGGGTCGACATCTGAGAAGACAGTGTTCTCTTGGCCTTCTCCACTTCTCGCTTTAGCTTTCCAATGGCCTTGGCGTTGTTACTAATGTCGACATCGTGCTTCTTATTGAAGAGCTTGGTAAAGTGGCGAATCACTCGGTAGTCAAAGTCCTCACCACCCAAATGAGTATCACCAGCAGTTGCCAACACTTCAAACACACCGCCCTCAATGGAGAGCAGAGACACATCGAAGGTACCACCACCAAGATCATAGACAATGATTTGTCTTTCTTCATCGGTACGGTCAAGACCGTACGCAATGGCGGCGGCAGTAGGCTCGTTCACAATACGCAACACAGTCAGGCCGGCAATGGTACCGGCATCTTTTGTGGCTTGCCTTTGAGCATCATTGAAGTAAGCAGGAACAGTAATGACAGCGTGGGTCACCTTTTTTCCAAGGTAATCCTCAGCAATCTCCTTCATTTTTCCCAGCACCATACTAGAGATTTCTTCAGGAGTAAATGTCTTGTCTTCTCCACCATATTGGACCTTAACCACCGGCTTTCCATCTTTACTGATGACATTGAACGGTAGGTGTTTCAGATCACTCTGAACAGACTTATCTTTGTATTTCAATCCAATTAACCGTTTAATGTCAAACACGGTATTATCGGTATTAGCCGCCGCCTGGTTCTTGGCGGCATCTCCTACCAGACGTTCATCATCACTAAATGCCACGTATGAGGGAGTAATACGATTACCTTGGTCATTGGCAAGAATTTCCACTCGACCTCCCTTCATAACACCAACACATGAATAAGTAGTTCCTAAATCAATACCAATAACTTTAAACCACCAACTTGTTAGTTTATATTTTAAACTTTTTCGCCTATATATCTGTGGAAATCTTGTAATCTTTCACAACACCACCAACCCCACAAAACCCTATGTTCATCATCATCAATCAATAGGGGTGTTTATTTATGATTTTGAAAAAGAAACAACAAGATCCTCCTCAAATAATAGAAATATTAATATCATCCAACTTACCAGTTCCATAACTTTCAACATCCGTCTCAGCATGAGCAGTACCCGATAAAAACGGCAATACCAACACCAAACATGTATACAAAAGTACACTAAAAGACGCTAAAGATCGGAAAGATCGTGCCATTATAATAATTTTATCAATAACAATTCAAGATCAATCCAAGATCAAATCTCCTTTCAATGTTCAAATCCCCCCAAACAAACAAATGAAATCTATGAAAATCCAAATGTCTAACCTTTTCCTAATAAAAAAGTACTTAAAAATCAAATCAAAAACCCGATTCTTTAAGTCGACAATTAATAACTTTCCAAACCGTTGACGAAAAAACTGATGTGTGGAGTTTTAGAAAAAGGTTTTGGTGGCACTTTAATCCCACATATATACGTGTTACCTAATTAAATAAGGCAGGGGCGTTTTCTATAAACTTCTTCTGCCACTCTGGCACTTATTACGTAATAGTTTTTTTTGAATATGTCAAAAGTTTACGCGTTATATATAAGTTATGAATTTGATTAATAACCCCGAATTCAAGATATTATATTGTATTCTATTGATTATATCTTTACCTTTATATTTCCAAATAGTTTCAACTAATTGATTATAAAACAATTTGGAACGCGTTTCTTTAATTACTCTTAAACGCTCCCTTCTTCTTCGTCTTCTTTTACTGTTCAAAGAACTGGAAAGTTTCGATTCTTTTTCTCCCAATTGATTACATAACTTTGTACTTCCCCAGTTACGTAATGCATTAAACTTTCGCTTATATTTTCGTTATAAAACTCCACTGTATTACATAATGCATATTTCATTCAATAACTGGAAAACTAATTAATTAAGCACTTTTCTTAAGTTGGGAGTTTGATTTGAATCGATGTCCTTCAAAGCTCCCCCGAAATCGCTTCCAAATCGATGATGGATCACGTGATGCATCACGTGGTGCTTCATAAATTTTAATCTTTTGGGAGTTTAGATGTTAGGTTTAGGGTAAAAATCAATTTGCATCATCAAAAAAAAAAATATTTTAATATAATTTAAAGTGGTTTTAACATATAAATTTTCAGATCGGTAGAAAATAATGACTACGGTTCATCATGGGTTTATGAAGGTGGCTCTTGAAATGGTAAATGGGGGATATAATATTTATTAAGATTCGTTTTTAATATTAATTTTTATATTTTAGGCTGAGTTGGCTTTTGATTCCGATGAGGTTCCTGTTGGATGTGTTTATGTCCATGATGGGAAGGTTTTGGCTACAGGAATGAATGATACCAACCGATCTTTATGTGTAAGTTGGAATGAATGGAGATATATTAAGATAGTATTATTAATTTCTATTAGGGTCATAGACATGCTGAATTTTTGGGGATTGAAAAGATTCTTGAGTCTCATACTCCTAGTATATTTGAAACCACTGATCTTTATGTCACTGTCGAACCATGCGTCATGTGTGCATCTGCGTTGAGACAGTTAAAGATTAGATCTGTATATTTCGGATGTGCAAATGACCGGTTTGGTGGCTGTGGCAGTGTGTTGAAAGTCAACTCAGATCCGGCCATCGAGCGTCCTTACCGAGCTTACCCCGGCTTTTATAGAGAAGAGGCCATTATGCTTCTACGGCGGTTCTATATCCAAGAAAACGAAAAAGCCCCTGTTCCGAAAACAAAGAAAAGTAGAGAACTCAAAACAGAGTTCCTACCCTTGGATTACAGCAAATATATCGAATCCGAGGAAGAATTCATCGAGCTTTATGGTCCGGATCAACTACATGTATACCACAGCTCGCTACATGCAATGGACAAGTCTGAAGTCGCCAATGACGGGTCAGAGTATAAGCATGTCAAGAAGCGTAAAATGTCGATTGAACTTGGTGGAAACCTCAAACCTGAGATCTATTCGGTCAAGGTTTAGTCTAGAGTACCCCCTCCATCGGGTTTTATTTATTTCACGACTATCATGAACTGTACGATATCGCATATATAAACTGCATTTGATAAATATTAAGCTGAAGATTCCTCCTCTTGCACAACGGGCCGTGGCTTGGAGATTGAGGCCTGGGCTGTTTGAAGGTCCTTGATCAGGGTCTGATAGAAATCAATGTGGTAATTGGCGAGATTCGACATGGTTTCCTTCATTTCCAGACCCTTGATATGATCAAACATGGTCACTTCTTCAATTGCCACTTCTTCAAACCTTTCAGACGTGTTTTGGGCACTTGACACTTCACGGTTCAGCTCGTCAATCTTGGCTTCAAGTCTTTGCAGCCGATCACGGCGTGATTGTTCATGGTCCACTCCTCGTAGATCCTCGACCTTGTTTCTAAAAAAGTTGGATCCTCCACCTGCTTGCAACGTATCTCGATCTGCCTTGGCCTTGAACAGATAGTCATTGAGTGCCTCATAGTCTAGCTGTTTCTGCTCGCGTTGTTTAATCAGAGTTTTGAGGGCCACCAAGTAGTTTTCCATGTCTCGTAAAGAGATGATATAGTCACTATCAACATGTTCCTTTAAAAGATAGAATCCTCGGGCCACATCTTGAATGGCCTTTGCGAATTCATGGAATTCGCCCACCAATGTGGGCTCAAGCACAGAAAGCTTTAGAATCTGTTGTGCAAACTCCTCTAGGTCCTTCACCACATCGCCCTGTCTACGTACTATTCTGCTAAACGTCTTCTCGATGATTGCCATATTGTTCTCCAGCTTATCGGCTCGTTCTTTGACTTCTGTCAGCTCCTTACTTTGAGTATGGACCTTGGAAAACGCATTCAAAAATGTATCAGAGATTCCATCCAATACGCCACTACTATCGGTGGTCCCTCCTGCTCCATTTGAAGCTCGTTGACCCCCATTGTGCTTCTTGAACGTATTCCAATCATCGCTTTCCAAAAAAGTGAAAAACACTCTGGATTGCTTTAAAGTAGGATGGTTGGAGATTCTTGTCAAGAACCGGCATAAAGAACTTGCTCTTTTGAGGGTGAAATCCGGTCCAAACCTATCGCCTTTCAGGTATTCCAGTCTTGATTTATCCGGTAAAGGAGGAATTGCACTTGCAGGATATACATTGCAAAGACAATTGTATAAATAGACGAAATCGGAGAATCGACGACGAACTCGTACTGCCGGTAATTGAAAACTGGGGCTATTTGTATCGGTAGATACCAAATACGAGATATATGCATTCTGTGACCCTTCTCCTTCCTTTTGAGGATCCGTCACAGTACATTGAAAGTATATATTATCTCTAGATTTGACCGGAAGTTGAGGCAATCGTGATTCTTCCTCAGGATCGGCTCCTGTAGGATCCTTCTGCTTCGATAGAGCACGGGCCCCCAGTGGCGGGCTTACCAACGAGGATTCATCTTCTTCTACAACGGAAGTCGATGCAGATTCATGCTCCTCATTCCAAGGAACAGTTACAAACTCGTCAGACATACCAGAAATCAAAATTGTTGAAATTGTCGTGGGGTCTTGTTCTGTTTGTACAAGTTATTATGGACAAAAGTGGAGATGCATGGGCCTTTAACCTATAAACACATATTCTTAGGCAAAGTCGACCAGAATGCCCGAACCTCCGCCAGGAGCGGATTCGGATTACAGGGGAACTTTGAATAATGGTACTGGAGGGACTCCATTTCGTTTGCTTCGTCAAACATCTATGATAATAGCTGATTCGGGGTCTACAAGCCGATATGAACGAGAACAAGACCTTGGAGAACTGAATGAAGATGATGAAGAACATGAAGTTCCATTGTCTACGACTGGAAATGATCCAATTGATAATGGAATTCTTGTCCGGGTCACAAAGTTTGTCTCTAGTAGACAGGGAAAGAACGTTTTGAAATGCTCTCTTGCCTATTTCATAGGCTCTATGGGAGTTTTTACTCCTATAGGAAGATATATCTATGGACGCAGTGATGCTAAACATCTAATTGCTACTGTAACTGTATATTTCCATCCCGCCAGAAATGTCGGTAGCATGATAGAATCAATTCTATTTGTATCATTGGGGTTAATCTATAGTTTGGTTGCCATGCTTCTAAGTCTGGTGCTTACAGCTTGGTTTATTGACCTGGATCTCAAATATTTGGGATATATCATTGATCTGATTGTATTCTGTGGTGGTGGACTTGGATTCATCTCCTTCATGAAAGAGAAAGTGCGCCGACCCACGTTTGATAATGCTTGCTCGCTCGCTTCCATATTCATTGTATCGATATTGACCAAGGAAGTCAATTGGCAAGCCGGGAAGTTGTCTGTGTCAAGAGTGATTCAACTGTTGATGCTGGTAACCACAGGTGTAGCCCTGTCTGCTGCTATAGACTTTTGGCTTTGGCCCCAAAGTGCTGTTACAGAACTCAAAAAGGCCCTTAATAGCTCCATGGATCTGTATTCGGAAATGCTGCAAATGATTAGTGACAGGTTTCTACTCGGTGAGGACGTCGAAACTTCTGAATATCAGGCTCTAAACCGTGAACTCAATAGCTCTTTTGCCTCACTTGACCAGTTTCTGAACGACGCGGCGTATGAACTCAAAGTTCACGGCTATGAAAAGGAATACCAGCTCCTTGAAAGACTTGTGGCATCTAACCATATTTTAGCGCTTCATCTGGGTGCTCTGGCAAGTAGTGCAAAGATCCAGTGCCATCTACTCCGTGAAGAAAACAATCCCATGGCAGGCGTCCGTTATGCTACCTCGATTAGATCGTTTGATGTGAGAGAAGATGATGACGCTTACAACCAGGATACGGAAGATGGAGACGTCACAACTGCAAAAGATCTGTTTCAGATATTTATTCGAAACCTCGAGCCTCCTTTGAAATCATACTCTCATATTGTGAAGACCATCCTAGATGGATTGCCGTTTACAGATGCACCGGATTACGTGATATCCCTTAACGACGGGATGGTCGATAATCTCAAAAGTGCTTCCGAGACATACTCTGCAGCGCGAGAAGAGGCTCTGGCAGAGATTTATGCCCAGGCCAACTTTAAATCCGGGAAACGACGCAGTTTTGACGTGGCTGCAGATGAGGAAGGAATAGCGGCGAGCTGTGGAAACTTCTCCTACGTGCTTGAGGATTTCGGCAGCGAGCTGACGGTTTTTATTGACACATTACAAGACTATCAAGATCTCAAATCATTACCGCCCATCAAGTCATTTTCGTGGCTACGGTTCTGGCAACGCACTCCTGGCTTGTTGCGACGGCGTGACACTGAGGGAAACCCTATCAAGACCTTAAGCCAGCGACTGGCGATGCCATTCAACAAGAAAAAAGTACGGGAATCAATCAACCTGCGTTTATGGAAAAGTCTACGAATTTTTCGACGTACGGATGTTCAATTCGGCATCAAAGTCGGCCTCGGGGCTGTGATATTTGCTCTACCGGCTTTTCTCGACGAGCTAAGGCCAATCTTTGGACGCTGGCGCGGGGAATGGGGTCTTATCACGTACTGCATCATCATGAACAAGTCCGTCGGTGGTACCACGATGACTATCCCTACACGATTTCTAGGAACGTTCCTGGGTGCTGCAACGGCGTATCTCATATGGCTTGTGTTCCCGCAGAACCCGTACGCATTGGCAATATTCGGCTGGCTCATCTCGCTAGTGTGCTTTGCCATTATTCTGAACTGGACGGCCAAGTCTGCATTTGGACGTTTTGTCCTGCTGACATATAACCTTACGGCTCTTTACTCATACTCACTGTCAGTTTCGGACAAGGATGGCGATGAGGATGAGGGTGGAGTCAACCCAATTGTTGGAGATATTGCGTTTCACCGGTTTGTATCTGTTTTTGTTGGCGTTCTTTGGGCCGTATTTATTGCTACTGTAATCCTCCCCAACAGTGCCCGTAAGCAGCTTCGACATCTGCTGTGTATGCAGTGGTTGCGGATGGGGCTTATTTGGAAATCAGACGCGCTTGCTACGCAGCCTCGGAAGGGAAGTAGCCAGTTCACGGGCATTGAAGGCGAGAATGAGCTACAGACCACCATGATTGAACTTGGAACTCTGTGCCGCCATGCGCCCAACGAGCTACGATTGAAGGGACCCTTTCCCACTAATGAATACAAGGAGATTTTGGATGCCACACAAAAGATTCTCGATGCGTTCCACAACTTATCAGTGCTTGTTGCAAAGTATCCAAAACCCACATCTAGAGAGCTGGAACTAGTGCACTTCACCGCCGCTGAGCGGCATGAGCTTGGTAGCCGCATTTTCCTGTACTTTTATCTCGCCTCCTCGGCCATGAAGCTGGGATTCCCGGTGCCTGAAAAGCTTCCATCGACGGAGCATGCGATAGACAGAATGCTGGCCAAACTGAGCGAGTTCCGGAACAGTACCGAGAACGACGAGGGCGAGATTGACGATGAGGATTTTGTGCTGTTCTACACCTATATTCTCGTCACTGTTACTATTAACGAAGAGCTTGCAAGAATTGCACTCCAGATCCAGAACCTGTATGGCACAATTCAAGAAGAAGCATTAGATGTCTATTAGAGTATATATATATTAGGAAGTAACTGTAATTTATCTGCGACGAAGCTTTAGATATACGTAGGCGCCGGCGCCTATTGCCACCAGCAGCCACACAGCCAGGATAGTGGCAAATATCTGCAAATGCGTGTTCGCCACATAGCAGAATGAATCATAAAGAGCCTCTAGAGTCGGAGGATTGTTATTGTCACCAGCTGAGTACGAGGACGAGGTTACTGTTGGGTACACCAAATTCGACACCACAAGCTGGTTGAATGGAAGATCCTTGGCCAGTACCGTCGTGTTAAGTTTGAGTGCAGTGGCCGATATGCTCTTGACTGCCTGCGTGTCCATCGCAGACTGAGCGTCGGAGAGGACCTTGCGCACGTCAGTGACAGTGTTAAGCAGCACCGTCCGCAGAGCAGAGTTAGTAGCTGACTGGACATTTGAAATCCCGCTCGTTAGAGTGCCATTGATGACGGTCAAGTTCAAGACCGGTGCGTTACCGATAGAATGCAGTGCAGAGATCTCAGCGATATAGCAAATCAGGCATACCATTGCAAACACCAGTACAAACAGCAACTGCGGTGAGAACACGTATGAGATGAACCATCGGCAGAGAATACGGGTCGTATTGTCGAGTGAGAGCACCATGTGCAGTCGAAACGCAAACCACGAGACCGCCGGTCTTGTTGCGAGAATGATAATGTCCAAGGCATCTTGAAACCCAGCCGGGGTCTCGAGTATCTTGCTCTGATGGAGTAGATTGATCCACTTGAAATACTCATTCGCTACCGCTGGTACCAGCATTACGATTGCGACCGTGATCAGCGCTGCTAGGCTGTTACGGCGCACCTCGTTCACGGACACCACAAGGGCGTTGAAATACTCGCTTACATCCTGGCCTGAGATACATCCGGTACTGGTGACATTTGACGGGATGGCAGGGATAATGCTAGACAGATTGGCATAGATGGCATCAAATACCGGATTTATTGGCACGGAGCTCGCAATGGTATTGAATCCGAAATCCGTCTGGTCAGCCAGCTGCACAAGGACCGAATTGAGCCCTACAGGGACTTCAATCGATGCAATACCGTCCAGTGTCAGGTTCTGTATCGAGCCCAGTGCAGTTTCGGAAAACAGCACCCCGGAGCTAGATAATGCGGTTTCCAGAGCCTGGACTGCAGATGTCACGGAGCTGATCTGCTGATTTGCAGATGCAACGGCAGCACCAAGGGTGGTGTCGAGCCAGCCGTGGAGTTCAGTAGTGGAGTTCTGTGCTGACTGTCGGGCTCCATTAACAGTGGAGCTTATCAGAGCATTGTAATTGTCAGCCAAAGAGTCCACCCATTGCTGTGACTGAGTCTGCATGTTTTGTAGCGTTGCATTCACGTTGACAAGAGCCTGGTAGTTCATTGCAGAGATTGCAGCGCTGTTCAGATTGGATTGGCTGCCGTCGAGAGAGTTGCAAGCCAGGTTCCAGTAGGATTCCATTTGGCCCAGGCTATATACTAGCAATGAGCAGAATAGCTGAATGTTGATGGCCATTGCAATAAATATGAGAGTGTAGGGATTGAACAGGAGCTGTGACAAATTGGCCGGCAGACAAGTATACGGAGTTGGATCCTGTGCGCGGTTCACAAACAGCCCTTTCCAGTCCAATCGTGGGTCTTCTTCATCTTGTTGCTTTGGTGCTGATGCTGATGCTGAGGATGAGGACTTAGATGTTGGAGTCCGCTTCTTCTCAGCAACAGTATAGAACGAAGTGACGGTTGGAGAATAAACCATTGTGCTCCTCAAACAAGGAACTGGTTCAGTATAAATACATTCATGCCATTTGCAGGCCTGAGGCTGGACGATCGACATGAAACGGAAACAGGTATCAGCCTCAACTCACCACAGATAGGGTATCACTGCATATGGTTGGGCCACACCAAACTTCTGGCGATAATAGATGTGCGTCTGTTCGCCTGATGCACACAGGTTAATTACTACCCAGCATACCGTGGTCCATTGAGCGGTGCACTCGGGATCCATAAGCAGAAATGACAGGTATATGAGGATTTCTGCCAGGTAATGAGGGCAGGCTACCAGCTGAAACAGACCACCAGACGGTAGTGAGTACTTTTTGAGGGATGACAGCTTCCTGTGGGCCTGAAACTGCACGAACGACGCAATTATAAATAGAATCCAAGACGTGGATGAGATACGAGCAGAATGGGGCATCCATCCTATAGTCAGTGCTTCACAACCATAAAACAAAAGCCCCACCAAATAATGAGGCAGTAGGATACTTCCCGAACAGGGATTGAGAAAACAACACTCTATAAGACGACGTGCAGAATGGATTGTAAGCAAGCTGAGCATGGTCCAATTCTGTCTAGAGGACGATAATAGCCCAGTCACTGCACACAGAACCAGTGAGACTGCGTAAAAATGGCTGAACCAGCTCTTGGAAACTGTCAACTGTGTCAGAGTATCGATAAACGAGATCTTTCGCGTGTTATGTCGAAACTGTCGGACTTTGCCATAATAAAGAAATGGCTCTAAAGCAGGCACAAGACGGGCCATCAAAACAGAACCTGAGGCCCCCAATAATACAACAGGCACAAAGAGTTGAAGTACCTTTAACCATACATCATCCAATTGTAATGGTGCAATGGCTACAGAATCCAACATCCAAAGAAGATTATGCAAAGTCACGAAACTTTACAGACTCGCAAAAAAGGGAGATGTTTTTCTAAGCCGCGGTTAGGGGGGCTTGCAGTCTGTTATTAAGATCCGATCCCCGCAGATGCGCAGATCTGCAGACTAAAAACATAAAATGTTAAATGATGAACGAAACAAAACATTAATACAGCCGGAATACCTCTCAGCACTTATTAGGTAGACTGATAGTAGAAGAATAGAATACTGACCATTGCATTATAGAAGTCTTCTACTTCTTTCCGCGCTCTATAACTCTGTTGAAGTTTCGCTCCCAATTGACGCGTCTCTGATAGTGTATCTCAGATTGCAGGGTTTTACCAGGGGTTTATTGGAGAGTATTGACTCTTGTTGAGAGGTCGATCTCCGATCGATGACTCCATAAGTCTTATCTAATGGAACAAACCCACTCGGCCGAATTATGATTCTGGTAGTTCCAATTAGGGTATGCACAGTACCATAATACATAGCCGTGGCACTATATATAAGATACATGGAGACCTTAGATATATTGAACCAAATGTCAGGCAGCTCTTCATCCGACGATGAATCGTCTGATTCTTGGTTTGAATGTGGCCTTGAGAATAATAATGAAACAGGTATGTTAGTACAGAACTACAACCGATCCTCGTTCAACAGCACCCGTCGTTGGCTATGAGTGTCTCTCAATGGCAGTTAGCCACCGACAAATCACTTTCTTAATAGGCAACCGTGTGTTTATCTAACATACATCATTATTAGACTCTTCTTCTATCGATGTCGCAACCCAACATCGGCTCCTGGAGAAGATGTTAGACCCGACAGAGGATATATTCTGGCAAGAGATGAAAGTTAAGCGGCAAGAGGGGAAGGCGAAATCTGCAGAGATGAGGGCGAGAGTTGAAGAGATGATGGCGAAATTTGAAGAAAAGGAGGCGGATATAGATATGGAGATGATGTTTGATCAGTTGAACATGACAAGGATAGATATGAACGAGATATGACTACAGATGAGCCAGCTGTTGATAGATAAGGAGTTGAAGTTTAGAAGAGATCGACGGAAGTTACTGGAAAGTGTGCTGATATCCTATAAGTAGGGTATATCCCAGCATCTAGTAATTTAGAATATCACGCTCCTGGAAAATATTTCATTTTATTAAATGTTGTATATTGTCAGCTTGTCAAAAAGATCTTTAGCCTTGGCCAAGTAGCATAAATGATCAATCGTATCACAAACGTAACGATTCTGCTAAATATTTACCTCGAATTAAGTCATGTGTAGCACCACAAACTCCATAATGTATATATCTGATGCTACATATAATACATGGATTCCTTATTTACATTCGTTGGTACCAAAATGTTTGATGACTCTTTATCCGACGATGATCGTGGCTCTGAGAATCAAAATGATACAAGTACGTTACTATCGACTCCAGAAAAATGTCTCAGAAGTTAGACCTCAAAAGACAAGACATATCGGCAAGAGATGAAAAAGAAGCTTGCAAAGATATAAAGAAAGTTCTTAGTGATGACGGGTGAAGTGGTAACAGTGGATTCGGAAGGTCCATGCAGAGGCCCCACTACGCCCGCATAAAGTGGGTCCTGACATGAAACACTTCCGATTTGGGATTAGAGGGATTAGGGTTAATTACGAGAGTTGGACAGGCCATCGAGTGAAGACAAAGTTTATTATAGAGTCTTATTTGTAGAGTTAGAGAGATAGGAGTTGTCAATGTTACCGGCTTCGTGTGGGACATCGAGGGGGCATTGTTCATCATGGACTGAGAGGCCGGATTTCCACAATACGAGGATCCAATTTCTGACGTCAGAGATGGCGCAGGACGGGGTACTTTTCCAGGATTGGATAGTGAAATTGAAGACCGAATTGTTGAAAATTAGCGTTACTGACGCGGTTTTTAACTATGTGCCCGAGCAAAGGGAAAGACTCATACTATACAAGTCTCCCGATCATTTTGTAGACATGAAGAAAAAGTACCAAGTTTGTAAGTTGCCATTCAACGCAAACATTGAAGCACATCTCGTTTCAGGGGCCGAGCGCGAACCAAAGGTGCCGGTTGCCTTTGAACCCAATGGACGATCGGAGAAGGAGAATGTCGAGTCCTTTATACGCATTAATTACCATTGGATCACGGACCGCACACAGCCACTGTTTAATAATCTTAGCACATGGGAGGAACTGGAGGCCGAGACAAAATTGTATTATAGGTTGATCAATTGCTGTGTATATGGCGCAGCAGTCATTTATGGCAATGTTTCTGCTGAAATCGACGAGGAAATCCTCCACTCGTCAACATGCGTTGCGGAGGCCATAGCCAGCATCGAAAAGGCTTGGAAAGTACGACAAAAAGCAGATCTGAAAAGAGTAATCATGGAGATCTACTCTCCTCATCGGCAATCATACAGCAAGTATGACGATATGAAAACACTGCTCAAAGAGTCTTTTCGGGTTACCAAACTGCTGCAAAGTGGACCCACTCGCAAACATTCACGGGATGTGATTCTCGAAACTCATCTCGAGAATCTGCAATCCACGATCCAGCAATGGTTTCCTCAGGCATACGCAAGCTTTTCCTTTCATTTCAAACCATTGTTCGAGAAAAAGGACTTTCGCACCCGCGTGGTACTACAAGCATTCGACTCGCTGTACCAAGACCTCAGCATCTTTGACATTGACGTGCGACACCAACCTATTTATTGATATGAAGAAAAAATTAGTAAAAATAAATATTAGATAGAGACGACTCTTTTAATCATAGCGCCTCGACGAAATTAAGCGCCTCCAGCTTGGCAGCCGGAATATGGGTGGCGTAACTGGAGGTTTTAATGGACCGCAGCAGATTCGATAGCTTGCGAATCTGCAGATTCTGAGCTTGCAATTCCTTGTTATGTTGAGCATTGAGGTCCATGAGGATTTTTCTAAATTCGTGCCGTAGAAGACTGACGCTAGTGGGTTCACTTGAATGCGTCAGTGAGGTGTCTTCAGGTCCAAGCATGCTGACACGTTTGTCTATATTATTGTTTGATGCTTGAAACAGTTTCTTCTGCAGGTCTTGGACGGTAGCGTCGAGTTTTTCCCGCTCCGATTCGTAGTCCACAGCCTGGCGAGTGACATCTTCTAACGATTTCACCACCGACTCCAGCTCGTTTCGCAATCCATCACACCGGTCCTTCCAATCCTGGATCCTTTCATTCGCAGACTTGAGTTCATTCTGTAATTGTTGAGTTTCAGCCTGAGACTTGAACTTAAAGTCTCGCAGACTTGACTTGAGATCAACGTTTTCAATCTCTAATCTCTCCAACTCTACCCGGTTAGCTTCGTATGACCCAGAAAGCGACTCCACTTGCTGCTTAAGCAGCGATTTGACCTTGCTGCCATCGTCACCAGCCCCTCCACCTGAAACTGTGCGGCTAACAACAGCCAGTGTTTGTGTACGAAGCGCCGCAGCCCCTCCGAGCACATCCGGCGTGATTGAGGGGTCCAGCCGGGCCACAGCATCGCGAATGATGGAGGTCAGTTCTGAGCATTCCGCATGGCGTTCCTGAAGTTCCCGCGCTTTGCTGTTAAACTTGGTAACCAGCTTCCTTGAAAGGTCCGCCAACCTCGCCACTTTGTCAGGGGAAGCACGGGGAGGAGAAGCCGGCGAGCCTGGGCCATTGACATTCTGATCCACGTACTCGATCAGATGATCCAGCTTTTCATTCATCAGCGACTGTTGCTGGGATTGAGACATTTGGATCATTCGCGAAGTGGCGGGCGTTGATGCAGTGGGGGATGTTGGCGACGACATTGAATTTCGGAAAGCACGTGACGACGACGATTCAGATCCCTGGTGAGTCAAGGCGAGCACGCCGACATTATGGTGGAGGATTTTGGATTCCACCATATATATGCGGTCAGTAATAGATCGGATATCTGTTTCAATCTGGTGGATTTTGCGGTTGGCGAAATCCACATCGTCGACTTCATGTTTTGAGGATCGTTTTTTGAAGAAGGATTTTGCAGGTGAAGAGGAAGAAGATGTGGACGAGGCGGAATTCCGAAATGGAAGTTTTGATATTGACGAGGTGGCATCTCTTAACTTGATTTCCATGCTAAGTTTATGATTAAGATCGGATAAACGGGTATTAAGCATCCCCGCTTCTTTCTTGCAATCTTCTAATTCCTGATAAGAAAGCACCTTGTATCCCTTGGCATCGGCTATGGACGCCTGAACCAGAAAATGTAACGACACGGGATCATGGATGTTCAAAAGCGGGGAAACGTCGAAATAGCTGAGATTCGAGATATCGGAAATTCCAGGGGTCACCCCGGTACCACCCGATCCCATATTCGGCGACGAACCCCCCGAATAAATCGTTGCAGGGGCATCTAAATATTGCTGAGGACTCTGAACAGTATTAAACGCATCATAATCCCTATATTGTGGATTATTATTACCACTATTCATTTCAATGGTAAACAGTGAAACTTGTTTTTCTTCACGTTAATCCAGCCTCACAATTAAAATAAGACCCCTCCCTAACCCTGTATGCACCCTAGCCCTATATTAATTCCCCTAACCCTGTTTTCCATGGCAACCGGGTCCGGAAAATTCATGCATTACCGCATATATACTTTATCTGATGATGGAATACCCCACTTAAGGAAGAAAGGAAGTTAGTGATAGTCGTTAGAATGAGGAGAAGGTACATCCAGTGGTCCGAACAGCCCCTCCTATTGATTAAGAAATGCAATTGAGCCGTAAAAAGTAGTGGAAGCCGGGTATTTTTTGAGTTTTCCGTAGGGTTGACGAAATTGTAAAAAAAATCACCCGATATGCGCGCGACTTTTAGTGGTGTTCATCGCGGTGGTGTCAATTAAGTTTTACATGCAATTCTTTGTTTGATTGAATAACAGCAATTATGGCCAATATATAAACCCCTTGGGTATCCCCCAAATTGATAAAATTGTATTTTCCATTTCACATCTTTAATATAAAAGTCAAACAAACAAAAACAATGTCCATTCCCAAGACTCAGAAGGCTGTTGTTTTTGAAAAGAGCAACGGACCCTTGCTATATAAGGATATTCCTGTTCCTCATCCCGATAGTGATCAGATCCTTGTTAATATCAAGTATACTGGTGTTTGTCATACCGATTTACATGCTTATCATGGTGATTGGCCTTTGGCTACAAAAACACCTCTTGTAGGTGGCCATGAAGGTGCTGGTGTTGTTGTTGCCAAGGGTGAAAATGTCACCAACTTTGAGATTGGAGATTATGCCGGTGTCAAATGGCTTAATAGCTCTTGTCTCGGCTGCGAATTCTGTCTAAAGGGAGCTGAATCCAACTGTCCTAAGGCTGTTCTATCTGGTTATACCCATGATGGATCATTCCAACAATATGCCACTGCTAACGCGATTCACGCTGCTAAAATCCCTAAGGGAACTGACTTGGCGGCCGTGGCTCCTATTCTATGCGCAGGTATTACTGTCTACAAGGCTCTAAAGGTCGCCGACGTTCACCCCGGTGAATGGGTCGCAATCACCGGTGCCGGTGGTGGTTTGGGAACTTTGGCCATCCAGTACGCTAAGGCAATGGGCTTCAGAGTCGTGTCTATCGATACTGGCGCTGAAAAGGCTAAGCTCACTGCCGAGCTTGGCTCGGAGGCATTCATTGACTTCGCTACCTCAAAGGACCTCACCAAGGAGATCATCGAAGCCACTAACGGCGGTCCCCACGCTGTCATCCATGTAGCAGTCGCTGAGAAGGCAATCACGGCCTCAACCGACTACGTACGAGCCACAGGAACCATTGTTCTTGTCGGATTGCCAGCAGGTGCATTCGCCAAATCGGAGGTGTTCTCACACGTCGTCAAGAGCATTAGCATCAAGGGATCGTACGTCGGTAACCGTGCTGACACGGCTGAGGCATTGGACTTCTTCAATAGAGGCCTCGTCCATGCTCCCTACAAGGTGCAGGGTCTGTCGGAACTTGAAGATGCTTTCAAGCAACTGGAATCGGGTAAGGTCGCTGGACGCATTGTTCTCGACACTTCAAAGTAAAACTCTTTCTAAATATCCGTTACATAAATCAAACTAAATCAAATCCGCTTTAACCCGTTGACAGAAAATAGCCGCAGAGCAGATTTCACAAATGGCATTCTATATGACTTGTTCTGCGGAATCGCAGCCGAACCCGTGTCAAGCGTCAGCTTGATGGACTGATAGTGTCCAAATAAACGCTTGGTACGACGAGCATACACGAGCCGTGGCACAGTGCCGCCTCCTTCTTCTCCTCCATGGCAGCTAGCATCACCGGCCTCCTGAGCAGAACCGAGCTGAAGCTCCACGATCAAACGGGATGTTCGCGACCCTGGTATACTCTGGTATTTACTGCCTTCACAGTATTGCAGTATATTGGTAAGCGATACGCCCGACTTCTCGTTGAGCTTAACCTTGATACTGGGTGTCGTGGAAGCTGATGAAATCACCAGGGCCTCGTCTTGGGTTCCATCCCGTTCAATATCGACTTCAGACCCTGGAGGTGACGTGCCGGATTCCTGTGAGTCGTTGATGCTCCACGCAGCAGTCATGCCGGACATACTATCAACCTCGTTTACTGCCAACCCAAATGACAATAGAGAACCGGTCTCATCGTCATCATCCTGAACAGAAAAGTCACTCCAGTAAGCCGGAGGAATGCTGACTTTATCGTAGTGGTCGCCGTCCAAGTCGCCGAGGAACCCAAAGTGGAGTGCTTCTTGAGGAGCATTGGACACTTTCAACGACTTTATCAACAACCCGTACTCATCCCACACGAAGCAGCGTAGAGTGCGCAGCAGCTGCTCATCGTACAAGGCGTCAAAGTCGAGCGGATACATGATCAGAGTTCATGCTGAACCAAAATCTGGGGATCAATGCGCCTAGATATATAGGCGAGGAAAAACCATAAGCTTTGAATTCTCGACATTATGCACATAAACGATAACTAAACAAAAACACGGTTGAGATCTAATTACAAAGACTTCTCCACAGCAAGAATGTCGGAGAGGGCCTGTTGGAAAGGCGCGACCTCCGATGCAGAAAGAGCCTGATCAATGGGTGCACGGCCCAAGCCGTTTCCAAGACCCAGCGAGGTCTTGATGGCATACTTCATGCCCACGGGGCCGAATGCAACCACGATCTCCTCGACCTTGGACAAAACATACTGCAGTTTTTGGGCTTCCTGGACCTTTCCTGCAACAGCCAGCTCGTAGAGCTTGACGACCGTCTTGGGGAAGGCACCTGACATGGCGTCGATAGTTCCGGCAACACCCACAGTCAGAGCAGGCAACAACACCTGTCCCAATCCAGTGAGACAGACGAAGTTCTGCTTCTGCACGAGAGGGTCTAGAGCGAGTTGGGCATAATCGCTGACATTGCCGTGGGACATCTTGACACCGACGATATTGGGGTGTTGGGACAGAGTCACCAAGGTCGAGACCTTAATGTTCAAGCCGTTAGACACACCGGGGTAGTAGTAGATAACGATTGGCAGGACACTTTCGTCGGCAACGGCATTGAACCAGCTGATAAGTCCTTCTTGAGGAGTGCTAGGAGCAAAGTAGTTAGGAGCCAGAGCCATAGCGTAAGTAGCTCCTGCCTCTTTGACGGCTCGGATATCATCCAAAGTATCCTGGACTCCGTGTTGAGCCACGCCGGCCAAGATTGGGTAATCTGGGAAACCCTTAGCAGCCAAGCCCTTCTTGACACCGGAAATAAGCGCAGCACGCTCATCACGGGTCAAATGGATCATTTCACCGGTGGATCCCAACAAAACCACACCTCGGACACCATTTTTGGCGAGATGAAGAGTATGTTCAACCTGGGCCTCGATATCTAGCTCTTGTCGGCCGGCTTTACCAGAAGACTTGAAGAAAGTTGGTGCGGGAGTATAAACACCACCTGGGGGAGCAACAACAACCATTATTTAAATTGTTTTTTTCGTGATTGGATTCCAAATGAAAAATGTCTTTCAGAAAAGAGGAAACAGCCATATTTATAGTCGTTCCCCTTCGTGTAAGTAGGCGGATCCCCCCGCAAAGCGCCATCCGAACCTGGTGGGGAGGTGGGGGGCCCGCTGCTATTAACCCGTAAAACCCCCCATGTCGCTGCATTAGCTCGCCCACGCCAAAAAAACCCGCTCCGGGATATCCTCGCCTGTTGAAAGCCGATAAATGGAACATAGAAGAAAAAATACAATAAATAAACAGGAGGGTAAAACTGCAGAGAAGACACGGCGGGGGTAGTAAAGAAAGATAAATAAAAAATGTTTGTTAATCTTCGCTCCGAGACCGGGGCGGGGAAGAGTGGGATCTATTGTGAGTTTGAGGAAGAAGTTGTGATATCGCCTATTTCACACCAACCATTGACGGGTAGACAACTTAGATACTTGCACCAAGTACAATGACCTCCACCATTTTCGAATTGGCGGATCAACACCACAAAGTATACTACAGCCAGAACCACGGCTGCAATACGCACAAGAATCCAAGCATACCACCATTTGGAGCGGTTTTCAAAGTGCTGGCGGGTATTCCGCCAGTCAAACTCCGTTACCTGCAATTTATGCTGGTCCTGCTGAAAGTGCTGCTGATGGGTTCTTACCCGGAACTTAAGTGGACTTCGTAGAATGGCGGTTCCCACTAATAAGCCCATTGCAAAGCCGCCGATATGAGAGAAGTTATCGAGTCCTGGCAATAGTCCCAATACGAAGCTGATGATAATTTCCACGATATGGATTATTAAGTTCCGCACCGGAGTAGCGTATAATTGCCAGTTGAATAGTAAATCCAATAAATCCAACGCAATGACGCCAAATAAGGACCCACTAGCACCAGTACTAGCGATACCATTAGGAGTGAAATTACCACCCAATACAAAGCCGGCGATTCCAGATGCAAAATAAACAATGAAAAACCGTATAATACCGATTTCTCGCTCTAAATCGGCACCCAGTTTAAGCTGTAGCAATAGATTAAACCCAATATGAACAAAGCCTGCATGTAAGAATATTGGAATAATGAAGCGCCACCATTGATTGGGGTCATTTGGATAGGGAATGCCCCCCATTCCACATAATTCACTTAACGAACACACATCAGTGGTCAAAGCCGTGGAATTGGGACACGGGAATTCTAGACTGGAATCATCTGTGATGTTGGGTATCACATGCATACAGGGAGTGAATCGTGCACCCATGTTGATCAAAACATAACTCGAAGGCCCAATCATGGGATTGAACGAAGGCTGAGTTTGAATGGGACTACCCGTTAATATGCCCATACGTATGAATTCCGCCAAAAACACCCCTACTTGGATCAAACTCACGATCCATACAAACCACGGCTTCTTCTTCCAATCCACCTGGGACCAATCCTTATTTGCCAAGTTCAATCGTAATAACTTTCGTCCTCCCATTCTACGAGGAGAAACAATCTCCTCTTCACCTCCCCCTCCTCCATAATATATGTCCCCTCCTTCTCCATCATTAACATGTCGAGGATGCCGACTATTGTGACTCCGATGCCGCTGGTTGTAATGATGATCGATTATGGATGCATTCGAACTGGTACGAGAAATATACCGTCCACTATCATAATCCTCTTCAACATTTATATCCTTGGGGGGAAGAGGCGGTGGGCCTTGCTCTTCACTACCGAAATAATACCCTCCTCCTGTTCCTCCACTGTAATCATCATATTGTTCATAACTATGGGGTGTCTGATGCTGTAAAGGAATAGGCTCATCATAGCCGCGATACGCCATTTTTTTGGTTTCCCGTAAAAATGTGTGATTCCAACACCAACACGCGTGTCTTCTGATTCAAAAAACTATAATAACAATGTCTGGCACCTGCTTAAAATCATATACACCCGATCAGAAGGCAGTTGTGGTGGTGTAAAACATCCTTCATTCCCAATTGATATTAATATCTCTCGGCCCGAGAAAAATCATTGTTCGCTAACTTCGCTTACTGAGCTTCGTTTTTTTCTTTCTTTTGTATATAAACCGATTAGATATATCAGGAAATTACTAAATGGCTATATCACTTTGTAGAATTCAGTGATGGTATCCATAAGCGTTGAGATCATCATGTCCAGTAGAGCTCTAGAGTACCACAAGCAAAACCAGTGCTTTCCATACCCTGCAATATCGATGATTCCGTTATAGGCGTTACGTATACTTTAGCGACAGACTTTGTCATTGCTGAAGAGGCCGAGCGGGTTTGAATCGATATTTCAACTCGTCACGATACATCGCAGCCATTCGCCAGCTCATGCCTAGGTCTCAGAGCCAGCCCCAGAATAGTGGTGGCCCAGCTGCCATAGATTAACGATAGTCCTTCCAATGCAATGGGCCAGGAGTATGGAATGGACTCTTGACTTCCAAACACCCATATTTGGTTCTATTTCAGCTAAGCATTGGCCTTCTGTATCATTATTTAGATATTGGACCTTCAACTCTCAAAAAAAGACGGTAAAAGAATGCAGTACGGCCTTATAGATTATATTTATCGCGATTGATTGGCTTACATATCAACTCGCGGTAATTAACCATGATTCTAATGCGTATAGCCGAAACAATTCCTGGCATTATGTTTCGGATTCCTGGAACCACATCCGCCACACATCAAGCGGCTCAAGCCTCAAAAATGCTTCACATATAGCGGCTCGACTCGGTAAGAGATTCGCCCCTATAGCTCCTAATCTCAGATACAGGAAGAAGGATCATTAACATCTTACTCTAATACTTGAACTTATAGTGAAGCGTATGGTAAGAGAGTACCGGTATAGAATCGTAATAATGATTACAGAAATTGAGGTTGTCTGCCGCGCCGCTCGGGCGATAGGAATTTGAAAGATTATACCCGTTTGCTGGCTACAGTGAATAACAAAGATCATGTATCAGTTCTACCTAGAATCTCAGCATCAGTCCTAGTCAGACATCTGTCTAGGACTACCTCCAAGTGAGTACGGATTTTTTTTATTTCATTACTACTGTTATACAAGGTTGATACAATTTTTCCCGTTTTCTATCAATTTTTTTTCTTTTTTTTCTTTCCGTACTCAAACAATTCATTAATGAATGGGATAATAAACTTTTGTGGTCATAAAAGGAGGGGCTTGGTTTGTCAAGCCTTTCGGAACTCGCTCAATACTGGATAGATTGATTCAAATGCAGCATAGATCTCTTCTCGTTGTTTGGCACCGGTAAGGACAATCTTACCAGACACGAAGATCAGCAGTACGATCTTTGGTTTAACCATGCGATAAATCAAGCCAGGAAACAACTCCGGTTCGTAGGAAGAGAAAGTTCCGTGGGAGAAGGCCAATCCCTCTAGTCTAATGGGGAATTTGACATCGCAACTGCCGACGATGTTTTGAATCTTGAAATCGGTAAACTTTGCATTGAAGCCCAATTTCTGGATGATTCTCGCGTATTTCCGCGATGCCAGTTTCGAGTCATCTTCACTTTTGGCGCCCGTGACAACCATTTTCCCCGAGGCAAAAATCAAAGCTGTAGTTTTGGGCTCTCTGATTCTCATAATTACCGCTGCAAATCGTTTCGGGTTGTATTCAGCATTTCTAGCATGGAGAGCAATGGTTTTCAAATCAAGTCGGCAGTCCAAATTGACTGTGGCCACGATATTTCTAATCAAGTTAGCAAAATAAGTCATCTTCATATTCACCCAACCCAATGGACCACCAAATAATGCCCACTTACTGTAATGTAGGAACGATTCCTGAAGCACTATCTTCATTACCATTTTCAGCTTTGATCAATGAAACAGTGTTTTGTTTATCATCTCCCATGATCATACTAGAACCATTACTTTCTTCCTTGAATACCTCGGCAGACATTGGAAATGAAAGTGATGATGGCGATACAAATGCCTTAGCTTGCGCAGCAGTGGTGGGCATAGATAGGGTGTCCATTTTTTTTATTTTGAATTGAATAATGATGATAACTCAACTCCAAAACAACCGCTCAATATTATCAAACGAAAAAACACAAACAGGATAGAAAGAAAATAACAAAAGAGTCGAACAAATTAATGTCACCCTTAATCTAGAAAAATAAATAAAATATTCAAACCTCTTTCTTCGCTAAAAAGGTCCAAATAGATATGTTGAAGTTGTTGGTGGTTGTGTGCGTAAACCTTAGAACGCCGCACTTCCCTTATTAAATT
Organism: Diddensiella santjacobensis; assembly: GCA_030574215.1. NCBI lineage: Eukaryota > Fungi > Ascomycota > Dipodascomycetes > Dipodascales > Trichomonascaceae > Diddensiella > Diddensiella santjacobensis. The sequence goes on along the minus strand of JAJMEO010000021.1, from coordinate 62,151 downwards.
TTTTTTTTTCGAATACCAAAAATATAAATTCAATGGGAAACCGCCGCTTCTTATATACTTCCAGGTCTCCAGGGTTAGGGTCTGCTCCCAAAAGCAACTTTCCTCCCAAACAGGCATTTTCGCCCCTTTTTGCTTTACACAAAGGCAATGCCCATTTTGGGTGGCAAATTGCCTATAGATAAGACTCTGCCCCCGACGATCAACTTAGATAGCGGTGAGGGTTACGTGGGTAAGGCTTTAAAATTGTGCCTAATCGCATTGATTGAAAATTGTTAATATGACTTTTTCTTCTTTACTTTGAACTATAAATAAACCGATTATTTTTTCTTCAAATCGCTAATACGTATGAATGCTACTGTTTTAAGTCTGTTTATAATGACCGCCGCTGTAAGGGTGCTAAGGCCTAACACCGCAAAGTCACGTGATGAGTTATCCTTTAGTTCTCGTTTAAACAATCGTCGTTAAAATTTCACAAACGCGTAGTTGACAACGTTGATTGTTGGGAGTATGCGTCTTGACAGGTCTTGATTACAGTTTAGATATGGGTTACGCTGCAGATGACTGCATATATCGGCGCCATTGAGTTGACGCGTCATGTAGAGCAGCCGCCAGATTGGACCTTAGTATTGATTATGACTAGCCGCTCTTAAGGCTCTTGTCACTATTATCAATAAATAAACTTATATGTGGCTGCCTGTTTTGTTTATGTCGATTCCCATGTCTATGTATGAAAGAACCATGCATTATTGGTACATGGTAGATAGGAGAAATTGTTTATAAAAGAGCGTTCAAAGCAACAATAATGGTCGAGTTTAATTCTTTGATTTTGTTCATAATTTCTACAGGATATCCAAGAAAACCGACCGACATCAAACGACTGGGAATGTCGTTTGAGCCGAGGTACTACTCAGACTCTCCCGGGTTAGATTATGCTTAGACTTATTCAGAGGTTGGAATGACCTGGTTCTTATTACCACCGAGCTTGTTATGTTAGATCATTTGTCATCCAGGACGCCTTGGTCCGGCTGGATGAAGGCATAGTTGGATGCTCAGCATACTGGGAATAATGAGAAAAGATTATTTTTGCTTCAATGGACCATCGCACTGCGCGGCACCCTTTTATTTTATTTCTCTTGCCAGACCAAATCCTTTCTGGGCCATCCAAGTCTCTTTGCGCCTCTTCGGCCTTGTTACGGCTTTTATTTCCTCTAAAAGACCAAGTTTGACCAGCTTTTCGGGTCCTTTAGCTTCTTTAATCTCCGCAGCCTCTGCAGCTGATCTGCGGCATCATGCATCATCGCAGATCAATGTCTCAAACCGTGTTTGTTCGGTCAAGAACGCTTAAAAAACATTTAATTGGATCAATCATAGCCTCTCCTTTGTATAGTAAACTTCTGATACTTACGGAGACTTTTATTTCTACCGATGTTTGTGTCTGCAATCTATATGACTAGTTACGGGCCATTTGCGTGAAGGGCCGCTCGGGTTCTGCCTCCGAAAGCAGTAAGTGCGAGATCGGGAGGATTACGATTTCGAATAGCTGGCCCTTGCAGGGACCCGTTAGCAATTTATTGTCATTACTTATCATTATTATTACTAGGCTTAATCATCAACCGCCAACTAACGGGCACCGTAGCGAGATTTAGAGCGTCATACACAGATGAAACTCCTGATACAGCTCTCTCTCTTTGGTACATGATCGGTCTGGTTTACTGAAACGTAGGCAATTTCAGGCATTCCCCCATTTCATTGGCGTTTGCCGATAGGATGTAACTGAGATATAAAAGGGGCATACTGAGTGAAGAAAGTAAAAGAATGCCACTGAAAACAATGGCAGCCAAGAATGCTATCCTCCTTCCTCTGCTTTTTTCGGAATACGACGGTCCTGTGCCTAATTATGAGGACGATGATATTATGACATGGCCCGATTTAAAGTAATAGCGAAACTTGATGAAGTGCAAGGACTAAGTATTGAAGACAAGATCTGCTGGCTGTTATCCAGACTTCCTCTTTCCTTGGATTACCGGTCCGAAGGGGCTCGTCTTCTCAATAGGGAGCATACCTGTGGTGTCTTATCTTCTGTTGCTGCTAGCCTCTACATTCCACTTCGAGTTAATGATGTGAATACAGGGCCCTGGAGTGTATCAGAGATGCAGCAGAGATATGGAGCCAATGCTGATCTAATTCTTAGAGAAGCTATAACTGTAGGCACCTTGGACCCCGAAAGTTCGATCTTTTTTCTATCATCGGTGCCATGCATCCTAGCGATCCATCATATAATAAAGCACTCAAAACTCTCATTTTCACTTCCCAGTACTCTACACGTCGACCGATAACTGACATTTGAGTATCGCTGCTTCTCAAACAAAGTGGACTACTTATAAAACTTTCAACTCCTTTAAAGTCTGGAAAATATATCCAGCCACAAGGGAATTTGGTCTTAAGCCATGAGAGAAAGTTTAGAGACAGCCACTGAAATAGCAGACAAGAACTGAGACCCTCCTCCTCTAGCATTCTCTTACGAGGGCCATGTGCTGAATCATGAAAGCGATTATATGATCCAGTTCAATTTTTGACCTTGAAGACAACCGACTCGGCAGACTTGGACCTCGATAGCGAGAACCAGCTGATAAAGCTGTCATGCAGTAGATTTTTTCATTCCTTACATTATCCCTGAAAATAGTATCCATTGTCAACAAAGCTGCTTTGTATACATCCATTCAAGTTTCTGCATCTATTGGATTGAATGTATTTTCCTCCAGTAAATCATTCAATTGTTCCTTAACATAATCCACCTTGGTATTATCAATAAGCAAGTGTGTATCATCCAGTTCCTAACACATTAGTATTCAGTACAAATGATATAGTCCAAAACTTCTCCACCTACCTCGATTATAATATCATGATGTTTGGCATCAATACTCAAAATCAGTGCCCGGATAGAGGGGTCGCTTGTTTATCATTAATCACCCAAATCTGCCTATCAAAGAAACATTGATAATTACCATTCAACAAGAATTCCTATCAATTAGTATCCGTATTCTACATGTTTACTTTCCATTTAACTCACCTTGGATTGCTTTAGGCATTGCAGTTGATCCAACGTCTATATGTCACAGTCAGATTATACAACTTGACTTGAACATTAGTTACTGTCTTCTTAAGTTCTTCGAAATAAAGAACTATACGGTACCGTCTGTTCGCTAATGGTCTCCCACTACAATACTGGACCTGTCAGAATCACAGGATAAACCCGATTCCCGAAGCTTGATTGACAAAATGATTTAAATAAATTTAATAAAATTATGTTTCTATGGCAACAGATTTTTTTGAGTTAGCGTTTAGCGCCAGAATAGACTCGGACGACTCTGAATGCTGCAGATAGGGGGTTAATATCGGTATCATGACTGGGTATCAGGGTTCTGAGGTGCTGATATCGTTGGCGGATGAGTATTTATTGGCAGGAGAATGTTCGGAGGATAAACAGGAGCGTAACAAGCTGATCAGTGCTGGCGTTTCATGTCTCCAGGCCGCGGTTGACGAAGAGTACAATGGTGAGCTTCCACCGGTGGCGATGCTTGATGCACGTTTTCGATTGGCAAAGGTACTTCTAAAATACACGACAAATGAAAGTGAGGTGGACAAAGTTGTCAATAGTGGACTGGTGCTGGCAGCTCGGCTGCGACAGTATGACTACAAGGTCTGGTTCCAGCTCATCTCGATCCAGCTCACGGCTAAGGCAAACATAAAAGCTGCACTGAAGCTCTATGATACTATCATGCCAGATGTGCGGGCATTGAACAACAAGCAATTATTATATTCTTATTTATTTTGGCGGGCTCTTGTGCCTGGCCAGCCAGACGTTGAGGTGTTGGATGAGATAATCAATATCACCGAGAATAAGCAGAGCCTTGTGTGTATGGCGGCTTTTATTATGAGGGCCTTTGTGCATTTTGAGTACGGTTTAAATCCTGACCGAGCAGTGATTTCTCTCGAGACTGTAGATGATTCGTTACTTGAGCAATGCCAGCCGCTCAAGATCATGAAAATCATGGTGGAGCTTATGTGTGCGCTTTGCAAATTCGATACAGCAATGATTGAAGCAAAGCTTTCTAAGCTGCAAAGTGTACTTGAAGATCAACAGGATGATGATGTAGACCCAGAGACCTGGAAGGGCTTGAGCCGTGAAGGCTCCTTCATGATCCCGCTGGACGACGGTGCAAGTGATCTGATTGTGTGCTGGTGTACTAAGTGCGAGATTGAATTGTTCTCATCTTTGTTATCTGGTGTGGCTTCTCTCCAGCTTGGTAAGATAAAGCCTGCTCGTGGGTATTTCGACGATACGGCAGCAGTCAATAATGAAGAATATGGCCTGGACCCAAAGATTGAGTTCCTCGTGCAACTATATCAGATTTTGACGGAATTTGCATACTCAGACTTTTTTAAGGGTTTGAAGACTCTAGGGGGCTTGAAAAAGGGGCTTGTTTATGAAACAGCTCGCAAATACTTATATGGTTTGTATTATCAGGGCACTGGCCGACTGGAGAGATCGGAAAAGTACTACCAGAGTGTATTGGACAATGAGCCTGAAGGGAAGGAATTAAATGCATACGCAGCAATAAATCTTAAGACACTTCTGGGCGCTGCCGCCACAGATACAGCTCCTGTTCGGACGCTCGACCACAGTTTTGACGAATACCGCCAAGTCACCTCAAACCACGTTGCTGAGACTCTGTGGGATATTGTGACTCTTGCCTACGCAAATGATAAGTCGTCTGTAGATGTGCAGAATAAGGTGGCGATGTTACTGAAGGGTTCCTCGACCCTGGCAGTTCCGCTCGTGAGGGTTCTTATCTCATGTGTGGCAGCGCTGATCTTGCAGGACCGCAATCAACAACACAGGCTTATTAAGAGCGGGCACCGCGAAGCGCAAGCAATAAACAATTCACTGTGGTCATACATCACCGGGGTCATGTATGAAGAACTGGCGCGCAGTGGAGGCAACGCTGCGTTTGCAGACGCACGCCATGAACAAAATGAAAAATTCAGAAAGACTGCTTTATCGACCCTAAACCCCAGAAAGAGAGTCAAGGTCGATCCAAAGTAATAAATCTATGAACGTTTATAAATATGTTGCCAAAAACTGGTCGATCTCTTCCATGGCGTGCCGTTTATTGATCCGGCTCTGCGCGTTTTGCCTCGCGCTGTGCACTTGTTCGTTTTGATTCACCTTCTCCAGTAGACCTGTGTGTGCCTTCCAATTCTCTTCGTACTGCCGTCGTAGCCTGTCATCGTAAGCAACTGCCAGTTTCATGTGCATCCCAGCTTTGATCTCGCCCAAGGAACGATCCAAGCGGCCAGCAAGATCACGCACACGCACATCGGCCGGAAGACCTTCATCAAACATACGACCCGTACTAGAGAGCCACAGAACTGCTGTCACCACGCAGTTGTACCCCGCAAGCACCAGTCCCCGTTGTTGGAGCTTACGCCAGTAAAACCAATCCACATCAATCGCTGTCTTCGCCAGCGCGTTCCGCGAAACAGGATAATGCACGTAACCCATAACATCGCACACAGTAATCACCGCAAGCCATGTAATTGCCACTGTACGCCATCGCCGTGTAGCAGGAATATGTGACGTAGTGGCCACCAGCACAGCACCCGCATTCACCAGATACGGCAGCACGATGTTGGGCAGCAGGTATACCAGGAACGTCCTGGGCTCATCCAGCGTGCACCACTTGCAAGTAGCATAAGCAGGACCGTATAACGCGTACCCATATCGTGCACCCTGCGTGTCAAGACGGCTCACTAGTAGCTCGTACCCAGTGCCGTCAATGGGCCGTCCCAGCAATCTCGCCAGCCGTGACGCAATCACATTGCCCGGGGTCTGCAGACGAGCATTTACCGCTAGCATCACATTCTCTGGAGCAGTCCTTTTCCAGGTAAGAGCCAAGATGTTGAGTGCTGAAACGAGAATCAGCATACCCATCATGCACGCGACGGGCACCGGCAACTCCCTCGCTTTGACCCTTCGAGTCCTTTGAACGATTTGTAACACCCTTGGTAACAGCATAGGAGCTGCTATCATCAGGATCTGCTTGCCCAAAGGCCAAAGATCGCCTATAGTCACGTTCGACATCTATGTTGAAGTTCAAAACGACACCTGAAGTTATGGGATGAAACATCAAAATATACTTTATTTCGGCACTTTAGCAACTTTAAACTTTCAGCTGGTTACAACTAATGTCTAGCTATATATATAATTAGTGATAGTCTATCAAGTTCCCAAGAGTGTTGAGTACTTCTTTCGGGTCCAATAGGTGGTAAGAAGCACAAGTCATCTTGGACGGTGAACCGATTGTCACCGAGAAAGTTCCTGTTGGTTTAGAGTCCTCATCGTCTGTGACGTGGCCATGGGGTTCCTGTAGTGCCTTGAACATATCTTCGTCAGTAGAATCGTCGCCTAGACACAAGATGAATTCGGGCTTCTCGTTGTACTCGCCAATAATGCGCTTGACAATCTCTCCTTTATTGAATTGTCGTGGCCTAACTTCAACATTGGCCTTCCCTGCCATGACCTCTACATCAAATTGCGGTACGACTGTTTGTTCCAGGTGATCTCGTAGGCTACGGGCTTGGTAGGAACCAAACTCGGGATCTGAGCGTCGATAATGCCAAGTCAACGCAGCACGCTTTTGCTCAATAGACGAACCTTGTGTGCGGTCAGTGTATGACTGAAAGATCTCAAATACACTCTTTTGCCATGACATGTCCACCTTTTCAATGAGGTTCTGCCATGGTTGGTCCTTGCCTGCCTCCTTGAGGAAACAACCATGCTCGGCACTGAAGCTCAGATTGTCATTACACGACCCAAGCCAGCGGTCCAAAAATTCTTCATCTCGACCAGAAATGATCCATACCGAGTTCCTCGGGTCATCGGATAACTGGCGCAGAATCTCATATAGTTTTGGTGACGGCAGTGCTGCTGAGGGTTCAGTCACAATCGGCGTCAACGTGCCATCATAATCAAACAAGAATACCCGTTGGCTTGCCTTTTCGTATGAGTCCTTCAGCATGAGATTGTCAAGAGCAGGCGTGACATGCGAAGCTTCGTGGCTCGTGACATTGACTACAAGTCGTGTGATGAACCGGTCAACCCAATTCTGAACTGTATGTGTGGTCACATAGTCATACAACTTTTGCTGGCGCGTGTCATAGTCCAATTTGTCGCCCTTGACGTCTGATAAATGTAGACACTTATGGATAGTCTCAGCAACTTGACGAGAGTCCCAAGGATTGACTTGCAAAGCATCGACAAGACCACCTGCAGTGCCTGTGAACTCGGACAGGATTATCGGCGACTTTTTCTCCTTCTGGCAAACGACAAATTCCAGCGAAGTAGTGTTCATACCGTCTCTGAGGGAGGTGATGAGTCCCAAATCAGCCACTCGTAGAAGGGCAAAGTAGTCATCTCGTCCCACGTGTCGAGGATAATGATGAACAGGGGCGAAATGGAGCATTCCATAAGTACCATTAATATGCGATACAAGTTCACTGACCTTCTTCTCAACCTTGGTTGCTTGAGTATAACCCGAAGATGTGACCTGGATCAACACGACCTTCTCGACCCATTCAGGATACATTTCCAAAAACATCTCATAGGCCTCCAACTTTTGAACCACTCCTCGCACAGAGTCCAGTCGATCTCTTCCAACTATGATCTTCTTATTTGGATACAATGCTCGGATTTGTTCGACTTTTTCGTCCACTTCTGGTCTAAATGCATCTTTTTCAACCTTTATAGTATCAATACCTATAGGGATGGTATCGACCGACACATGGACGCCATATGCGCTGATATGATCGACCCCACTATCGACCCCCAGAAGTCTCGTACAAGCAGAGATGAAATGTCGGCTGTATGAGTAAGACTGAGTTGCGACGAGGTTTGAGCCCAGAATGCCTTCCAATAGCTCTCTTCTCTTTGCAATGCATCGGAAGTATTCCGAGGATGGAAAAGGGGCATGCATGAAGGTTCCAATATGGGCATCTGGGATGCGAGCGCGCAACATTTGCGGCAATAGAAATAAATAATAGTCATGAATCCAGATAATATCACCTGGTTTGTATACGTCCATGACATGATCTAGATATGCTTCATTGAGTTTGACGTAATCTTCCCACCATTGGTTTTCTTGACGGCCATCGGACGCTTCGGGTTGAATATAATGTAGAATAGGCCAAATGATATGTTCTGCATAATGTCTCCATCTTCCTTCCTTACCATGTAACCAAACCGGTTTGGTGATACAACCGGTGGCCTTGGTGAATTCGGCTTCAAGCACTTCAAAGTCCTTTTCAGTCAGATCCGAGCCATGAGCAAGGTTATATTGTTGTTCTTCAAATGTGGCAGCACCATATTGCTGCTCTTTAGGTTGGATTTCGCCTGGCCAAGCCACTAAGATCGATTCCCAGCCTGTTACGTCCCTTAAATAATCAATTGATGAGAATAGTGCTGAGTTACCTCGTCTAGCAGCAAGGGAATAACCCCCATCACTTGATTTAAGAATCTTATAAGGAAGATTCGTAATACAATTGATGACTCGACCCGAGATATTATGTTTCTTCAAATCATTGATATCTTCCGGTCCTTTGATCAATTCCATACCAATCATGACACTATTAGCCCCCTTTGCACTTGTTTCAATCGGTCCACTAGGCCCTCCATCATCCTTCACCAAAGGTCCTAACCATGATGTATCATGAATTGTTCGTGTAGACAAAGTCTAATTCAAATTAATACATCAAGAAATCAAGAAATCATCCTAAATTGCTTACAGTCATTATTATCAAACGAACGCGTTGATCCTTATTATCTATTCCAACTCAACAATGAAATAGAATAGAAGAAGACACGATATCCAATCCAGTTCAAAAAGAGAAGAAAAAGAAAGATAATGAAGGTTAATATATATATTCTCGCTAAGTTCGGGTGGGCTACGACCGAACTGCTTAAGATGATGTTAAACAGCAAAGGACGCTTAAAGTCAAAATTATAAACCTTATTTATTATATAACATGATTCGGTTTTAACCCGTATTGAAAGAGTTTCTTGATTACAAGATATGTATTATGGTATCGATTCGGGTTTGGTTGGTTCTAGTTTAGATTTATCATGTTTTGATATTGGTTAAAGCAAGGTGAGGGAAAAAGGTTCTAATAAGGATGTAAATATATAAAAAATGCAATAAAATTGTTGATTTTCAATGTTTTGGTAATGGTAGAACTGCTCTAGATGGAGGAGAGACCTTATGATATTCCTCATCCAAAGCACGAAGAGCCAATTGTCTTCTTCTTTCTGCCTCTGCTCGATTACTACCACGAGGATATTTCTGAGATTGGAACCTGGTAGTATTTGAGGAGGATATGAAATTCCCCGAAATAGGACTCATAGATGACAATCGAGCTGCAGCTCTCATATTACTGGCCTCGATCTCAGTAGATGTGAAAGGAGTCAGCAATCTAATGGTAATGAGGAGGTTGTAGATATGTTCGGAGATATGTTCAACAATCATACTGATAGGTTCGGGGAAAAAGTGCGCCAAAGCAAATGATTCACTGGCATCACCTTTGATCCTAAGTCCTGAAGGGTTCATATGTTCGTGAAATGAAGCAGTGGCACTTCCCAGAGAAGTCCCCGACGAATTAAACGGCAATAAAGGGTCTGTATATGAGGTTCTATAGAACCTCAGATAGATCCAACTTGTAAAGAAGCCAAGGGTGGAAAGAACAGCAAACAGATCAGAACCAATGATTCCCAGAAAGATATTAGCGACCAAGAATAGAAACGGCAGTCGTTTGACTCGGAATTTGATGCGACCTTTGAATATCACCACCGTATGTTCTGGCACCATTTGTTTAAATGCAACCAAGAAGCCTGAAATTATGGCTGCTCCTCCACAGATCGTGACTTTAGTAGGGGATTCATCATGTTGAGAAACCCAAAACATGAAATAATAAAACGCAAACGCTATAATGTTTGGAATCACCGATAATAACAGTATAAATCGTCCTAATTCCTTACTCCCCCATACATGTTCACAATATCGGCCTCCATAAAGAAGAGCAGTGGCAGTTAATAAGAAAGAGATAATACTATGCTCCACAAATGACGATGTCACCAGTACCCATGGATACATAATGGACGTTTCAGTCGGTACCAAGGTCAGAAACGGCACAAAAAAGTCATCAGGCCTTGGAACGATCTTCACCTGGGTGGCATCAGGCGGGAAATTTCGACCAGCAGCTATCTCTTCCACACTATGGACATGAGGATCTTCGGGTGGATTTAAAAGATTCTTTTGATTCAAATCTGATACCAACAAAAGATATGAATAATACCGTAGAATCGCTACCCCAGTCGAAAGTATAATCAACGATATTAATGAATACTTGGTTATAGGAGGTAATGAAAACCTAGGCATTGCCTCTTTAAATCAAGCTTCTTCACACTCGGTGTTATCTAATTCAATAACTTGTCATCAAACTCCTTCACCCCGTGGAAAATAACTCAAACAATTCACACTATTTCACTCTTCAACTATGTTTCAAGAACAGTCCACCGCACCAAAAAGTTCAAATCATATACAAAAACTCCCACGGAACGGCAACAAAAAACTTAAACTGAAACGCATTTTAGCTTGACAAAAGATGTTTCGAGGATTGACGAGGTTCACCCTTATCAGTAAAAGAGGTTATTCATCTACGAAATATTCTCGAACTTCATTTTCAGGATATGTGAGAAATCCTTTGACTCTTCCTATATTTATGGTTGGATGGCTTGCTAGTGAATTAATTTATTTAATTCGTATCAAAAGCGAACATGATGACTTTGTATTGAAAGCAAATGGCAAAGTCGTGCTGTTGAAATCATTGATTGATCGTGCAAAACATGGCGAAGAGATCGATGTAGATAAAGAACTCATCTCAACTCCTGAAACCCTTGGATTGGGTCTTGAAGACGTTATTAAAGATCTCGAACAATTTGATGATTCCTGGAAATCACAGCCTTTAATGTCACAAGATATTGTACCTCAGAAACCCGAAATAAGGACCGAAACAGATTCGAAAACTGCAAGATTTCTATAATCATGGCTTATGGAAAACTTCTGGAGCGATCTAATTATACAATAATCTATCTTGTATCTAGGTGAGTTCTTCGTCCTGTATATGATTTCCCGTGTTGTGGTTACTGCTGCCACTTTCATGTACAGGACTTGTTTTATGGAATTGGATATCGAATCCCGGAATTCGACATATTGCAACGCTAAGAGATTGTAAAGCACTGGCCATTTGTTCAAAGCCATTGGAAAGCATTCTCAATTTCCACAAATAGTTATGAAGTTGAGTGTTGTAGTACTCGGATTCCTCCGTACTCATGGCCGTGACAAGTAACAACGCTGCAAAGGAGCCAATCAAAGCGAAATTGGTGGCTGCTGACGAATGCCAAAAGGCATGGATATGCTCGGGTCGAAGCCCTTCCACAAAGTCCAACGCCGCCACTAGCCTGGCTCGCGCAGCTCCACGACACACCTGGATCAGCTCTGGTGGAGATTCGGGTGTCAGAGATCTAATGATTCGCCGATGAAGTGTGATCTCGGCCCCAAAGTATGCCAGATGCAGATACCCGTTGGATGACAATCGCCGGCTTTTCTGCGAGCTGATTGCTTCCGGGCTTGTGGCTTGTGGGATTTTAAGCGACTCGGGCAGTCCCAGATACCAATTGCGTAGTTTGATCTGGATGGGTTTTGCATGTTCCAAAATGTCGTCAGTGTCTTTCAGTCTAGTCTTTGCTGATATGGTGAATAAAGTGTCCAACACATCATCAACTATCTGCGATAGATAAATCATCTCCATGAATAACGTCTTGCCGATCTCGATATCGGCCGAGCCCTCCTGTGCACTGTCGTCTTCGCCAGTCTCGGGGAAATCCTTGGCAATTAGAGGTTTCACGAGCCAGTTTTTCCTGGTGTCGATATGCGAAGGTCTACTCTCCGTCACTGAGAGCCATTTATCCTGTAGATATACAGCCCAAGCTAGTCGTTTTCGCAGACCTCTTTCCCATTTAGGTAGTTTCCAAGTCTGGCAGTTGTATCCTAGTCCGAGTTCTTCTGCCAATGCCACTACCTGAGAGCAGATTGCCCAGTTGCGACTATCGTTTGGCCGGCATTGAATCAAAAGTAACCCAGCTTGTACTGCAGACAGTTTGGGTTTTTCCAGCACCTTTGAGAAAGTAGCTGCTGCTATAGTCATGAGTTTGGTGGGGTCAGGTTTTGAGTAGCATGCAAGGACCGAATCGTAGTACCACCAATGCAAGGCCAGGGCATATACCGATGCCAGTAACGGGGCCAGAAACTCCCGATGGGTTCTGGAGTACTTTTCAAGAAATACCTCTTTATGCAATATCGGGAATGAGGGGTGAACCGCACGGAAATAGAGGTCGATCAGCGATTGGCCATGGGGAGCCACCACGCGTTCGACGGCATCGACATCCGAGATGGCCTCTTTATATACTGCTTCATCGGGGCTATCATTTTTGAGGGCAAAAATTACATCGGGAGCGACTTTGCGTAAGACGATTTCTCCCGAGAGTTCTGCTTGATCCAGTTTATCGTAAGGTGATTTATTGAACACCACGGGGTCTAAGACAGATGTATCACCGATAATGAAAGAAGATCTAGGGTATTGAAGACTCATTGTTCGTTTCAACAATGAATGGCCTCGGATCGACGAATAATCCTGTACAGGGGTGATTTCTCTCATGCCTCTGTAATTAGTCCCGTCATCGGAGACTCTTTTTTTCTTATCGGGGGCTCCAGAATTATTCATGTTTGCTCTTTTGCGAGCCATTGGGGCCTCTAGAAATGTACAGGAAATGCCATTTACTTGACAATTCACACAACTCATGGATCCTTCGAGGATAATGCATTTTATTTTCCGCCTTGAACAACTATCGCAAGCCCTTGATTTGGTGCCATAGCTATTGACTTGAGGTACAAAAGATATATCACCAAACCCCTGAGCTTGTCCAGGAAGACCTGGAGGACCGAAGTTATGGTTTTGAGGACTGGTGTTGTTACTACTTCCACCGCCCATATCATGGATATTCGACCCGAATATTTCACTGGCCAGCGGGAATTCAAATATCTGCGGCAGATTGCCATGAATGGAATTATCCATGGCCATATTCTGCCCGTCTATTTCCTCATTCTCAAATTCCAACATATTAAAATACCCCACATATTCCCAATAAAATAAGAAAAAACTCTAATAGTTATCTATTAAGGGAAATAATTCTCCTGACATGAAAAAAGATAACAAAACAGATCGTATCATAGATAACACAACCGCCGCACATGTTGTGACGGATATGCGGCGATGCCCACCCCAAATTGCCTTTCCGAGCCGCCTAAAGCCGTTTTATGTCATGGATGACGATGACGAGCGCCGTTTTGAGATGGAGGCTCTTAAGTCCATTTTCCCGGAGTTAGCCGTTAGTGGCGCTTATGAGGCTTCATTAGATGTGGCGGTGGCTTTGAATGAACCTATATCAGTTTTGTTTTCAGATCAGACCTATACCGTTTTGCATTTGCCTCCAATCAGGTTCAAATTTAAGCTTCCAAGTAATTATCCGTTGATTGCGGGGCCTCGGATTCAGATCAAATGCATTTGGTTAGGACGTCAAAGAGTGCAAATGCTTGTTATGGAGCTTTTGGATCTTTGGAAGACTTCACATGATCAATGTATCTATGCGATGATTGATCATTTGGTGCAAGGGTCGGAAAATGCATTTGGTCGCAATTCAATCTCAGTCGAGGCTTCCAACCAGAAGCTGAAGGATGAAATCTTGACCCATGATGTTCAGGCAATCAAGCATGAGTTTTCGCTACAAACGTTTCTATGTGAAATCTGCCAGTATCATAAAAAGGGTGCTGTATGTACTCGACTCCCTGGCTGTGACCATGTCTTCTGCACTGAGTGCTTGCATGATTATTACACGGCCTGCATTGAACAAGGTTACATTTCACAGGTGATATGCCCTCAACCAGACTGCACAGTGAAAACAATCACTCCTGAAACTCTCGAGCAATTGGTCGGTGCGGATCTTAAGAAACGGTACCTGGAGCTGTACAGAAAACAAGCTATGGAATCCAACCCCAATGCTTACATGTTTTGCGCTCGAGATGCATGTCAAGCCCTTATGAAGCGGAACCCCGATGACTTGCTGGCAATCTGTCCTGAATGCAGCTTTGCATTCTGTGCCGTGTGTAAAAGGTCATGGCATGGATACTACGAGTATTGTCGTATGCAAGAACCTCCAAAAGAGATTATTGAACAGTATATTGAAGGGGATGAGGAGATGAGAACTAGAATTGACCGTGACTGGGGAAAACGGAATATGGCTCGGCTTGTCAAGGAGTACGAATCTGAAAAGGCGTTTCTTGAATACATGGACGTCAACAATAACCGGCGATGTCCGAAATGCACATCGCCAATTGAAAAGAGTCTTGGATGTAACAAAATGACATGCAGCGTATGCCATACGTATTTCTGCTTTCTCTGTGCGGATATTCTGGAGCGTGACAATCCCTATAAACATTACGGAAATGCATTATCGTCATGTTACCAGAAACTGTTTGAGGGAACAGAGATTGTGGAAGAGCCTGACGTGATGGATTTACTAGCAGCAGGAGGCATAGTGTAAACAATAAAAATAATAAGAGCATTTGTAAGTTATTTAGTTATGGTTACATATTTAATCAAACTAATGGGAAGCATCAAAGTTAGCCAATGTCAATCAATGTTGTTGGAAGGAAACACGTACCGGAGTGAGATAAGCCTCAGCAATGAATCGAGCTCGAGCATTCAGGAAGAGCTTCATTTCCGAGATTTCCTTGTCGACCTCTTCCATGAATTCGATGATAAAGTCCACAAGTTTGTGTTTGAGCATCTGTTCAGTATGGAAGTTGGTGATGAGAAACGAGATATCATAACCCTACAAGACAAACATTAGCCGATTGTTTTGCAATATAAACAATTAAACAGTCGAAACATACAGGAATCGGTTTTCTTCGTAAGATGTAGAATGCCTCAGCCCTACCAGTGAGAAATCGAGTGAATTGGTGCACCAAAATGGCCTCAATCTCATCTGCTTGTTTGATCTTAATGCTCACTCGAACAGAATTGATACTAGGTTCAATCAAGACTCTTTCATTTTCATTCCGTGATATTTGTAATGGGTTTAATAACGCCTCAGGAGTCTTTTGATTTTCAACCTCTGGAGTATTGTGTCTCTCGGCAACTTGGGATGCAAAGTTCTCCAAACATAACGCAGCATTCAATGATGCTCTTACTGCAAAAAGATACGGACGAAGCGATTGAGACTAACAGTTCATTTGTTAACTTCTTCTCTACCTTATGGTCGATGATATATGCACTTACCATGTCGGTGGAGGGGGGAGGCTTGGTTAAAGGTTTGGAAGTTCCACCACTGTAAATAGTGCGGAGATTTTGTATCGAAGTTATTCAACTTTATAAGAATGACTGCGTGGCAAGCGCATGCGGTTGAGGATGGAAAGGTATATTATTATAATACTGTGACGAAAGAATCAACTTGGGAAAAGCCCGAGGAGTTATTTACCGATCTTGAACGGGCGTTGGCGAAATCAAATTGGAAGGAATATACTGCTGAAGGAGGAGCCAAATATTGGTTCAATGTGTCGACAAATCAAAGCGTATGGGAGATCCCTTCTGATGTGCAAGCCTTGGTAGATGAGATGGTTGCTAATCGAGCATCAGAATCCCGGGGAGATATAAATGGTGATGGTGGAGAGCAACCAGATCATCCTAGTGCATTGGCTCCTCAAAATGTACGATCGGTTGATTCTCCAGAACAAGCTAGAGAGGTTTTTCAGTCATTATTGTCTGATAAGGATGTTGATGATAGTTGGACCTGGAAGGATGTGGTGACAAAACTCATACAAGACCCTCGATATTGGGCTATTGCTGACGTAGAGGATCGAAAAGATTGTTTTGAAGGGTATATCGCCGAATCTAGGGATATCAAGCTGCAGAGACAAACTGAAGAACGGGATCAGAGACTTTCTTCTCTTCTGGAAGCGTTGAAACAATATGATGAGATCCGATACTATACGAAATGGCGAACCGCCAAGGAGATATTAAAGGATGATGAGGTGTTTTCTAATGTCGAAGATGAACGAGAAAAGAGGTATGCTTTTGCCGAATATGTACATAAATTAAGAAAAGAACACGAGTCCAATGTGGAACGTGAAAAGGAGGATGACAAAAAGGAACTGGTTTCGCTGTTTGCAGACCTGAATGTCAACGTATACTCCAAGTGGAGCGATGTATTTGAAAGTCTGGAATCACACAGACATGGAGGCAAAGGTAAAATCTCTCATTTGCAAAATTATGATATACTATTCACATTTGAGAATTATATCAAGGAATTGGAGCGAACAGTTAATGAGGAACGTCAAACTCAGAAGAAAGCCAGTTATCGAACGGAGAGAAAAGCTCGTCAGCAATTTGTGGCATTACTTGAAGAATTACGAAAAGAAGGCAAGATTAAAGGAGGTACGAAATGGATGGCCATTCACCCATTGATTGAAAATGACGAAAGATACATCAATATCTGTGGTCAGCCAGGATCTACTCCATTAGAACTATTCTGGGATATAACTGAGGAGGAAGAACGGAAATTGAAACTTCAACGAGAAATTGCTTTGGATATATGTGCTGCCAAGAGATTTGACATCAATGACCGGTCTGCTACCTTTGAAAAGTTTTCGAGGACAGTGAGAAATGACCCCAAAGGAGCCAGTTTTTCTCTTGACAGTCTTGCAGTGATCTTTGAGAAATTAAGGCAAAGCTCGGCATCGCGACGAGATAGTGATCGACATGCAGAGGAGCGGCGTATACGAAGAGCACAGGATGATTTAAGATATCTAATCAAACACCTGGACCATCCTCCTGTTAAGATCGGAGATGGTTGGGAGCATGATGTAGTGCCGCGAATCAAGGATTCGCCTGAGTATTTAGCACTTCCTAGCGATGATGCGCGAAGATATGCGTTTGAAAAGCATATCAGAAGACTGAAGGAAAGGCTTCAAGACGAGAAAGCTCGAGATCGTGAAAGAGAACGGAAAAAACAGGATCAGGCCCGAGTTTCAAAAAATCATGAGGACGAAGCTCAGGTCCGGTCTCATATAAGAGGCTTGGATTCAGGACCTTATCTTGAATATTAGCTCTATATATATATAAATAACTTTTATTATTCCCGCTGTAGAAAGGAAGATAAGCCCACCAGACCAAGTAGAACAAATTTAAGGCTTTGATTCTCAGTTAATAGGATTGTAGCGTACCCCACCTTGGGGAGATATGCCTTGACGGTGCCTAGGATTTCTGCGTCTCGATCCAAGTACATTTGTTTATAAGCATAAAGATCCAAATCATCCATTGGATTATTATCTCCTTTTGTCAGAAGTAACTGTTTTTTATCACTTTTTCACTAGTTAGGATTAAGGTAGATTGACAACCGCCAGCAATTCAAAACTTACGACGAATGTTGGCGTAGAACTCGGTGGACAATTGGAATATCCCGATCTTTCACATTGTATACAACCACATCACCCACCTTGACGCGCTGTTCTCTATTCCATAAGAATAACACATCACCCCGCTGGAACGCCGGTTCCATGGATCCTGAAAGAACAACCACCACAGGAGATTCCGAATTGGATACTATAGACAAACCCTTATAAAACATAAAGGCCGTAGAAACAACCAAAAGTACATTAAGCACTTGCCCTAGCGTATGCCGCGGCGAAAAGCCCAACTGCATCCTGACTTCTATACTACTAAGAACCCGTATTTAAGCTCGCTGTCGCTCCGTTTTGTCGTGGACCACAGGTACACGGTAAACCGTTACCCTTCAATAGGGTTGGGGTGGGCATTGGGAGGAATAGAATTTTGGATTCATTTTCCAGTTTACACCAAAATCGAGGTTGAGATGGCCGAATATGAAAGAAAGCACTGTAACTTCTGCTATACTCATTTGATTAGAATTTCAAGGATGACATTATAAAATAGAGGCTTTGATATAGTAGTGGTAGAGATATGGAGTTTGTAAACTAATTATTGAAGATTTTGTTCTCTTTTTTGTACCAAGGACTTTCCAGTATGTTCTATGCTAAGCGCTTTACAGAGTTGTGGGAGTCTGAGGGAGCGACAATTATTAAACACCATCTTTGCCACACTGCAAAACCACCGCCATACGCGTTAATTGGTAACAATGAGCATCATTCCAGGTAAGAACAATTGGAAAAGAATAGATTTCAAGGGCATGATATTAATATCTGATGTTAGTTCATGTTAAGCATTCGGGCAAGAAATATGATTTGGATCTTGATGTTGAGGAATCAGGTCTGACATTCAAGATGCAATTGTATTCCTTGACAGGTGTGGCGCCGGAACGACAAAAGATCCTTGTGAAAGGAGGTCAATTAAAAGATGACAGTGATATGAAGACATTAAATATCAAGCCGGATCATACATTTATGATGATTGGAACTGCCGGGGAACTACCCAAAGCACCGGTTGTCAAGCACGACTTCGTGGAGGATATGACGGATAGACAACTTGCTGAAAAACAACTCTCCCCGAATGGACTGGTGAATATTGGAAACACATGCTATGCCAACTCTACACTTCAAGCGTTGAGAACCATCCCCGAATTGAGCGAGGCGTTGAATCGTCAAAGTGGACAGTCATTGACGGCTGGGTTCTCGCCGAATCTAACAGGATCATTGCGAGATTTGTACTCCGGCATGAAGAACACTACTCAAGCATTCTACCCTTTGGCATTCATTAATGCTTTAAGACAGAATTTCCCTCAATTCGACGAACGAAGCCCCGAAGGTGGTCATAAGCAACAAGACGCAGAAGAGGCTTGGTCCCAGATTCTCTCCACACTGAGATCGAGTCTTAAAACTACCGATGAAAGAGACTTTGTCGATGCTTATATGGGCGGGGAGTTTGAAACCACGCTAAGGTGTAGCGAAGTTCCCGAAGAAGAGCCTAAGATCGGCCAGGAACCATTTCTCAAATTGGACTGTCATATCTCCATTTCCACCAATTACCTCCGAGACGGTCTGCTGTCAGGATTAGAAGAAAAACTAGAAAAGCATAATGATACTCTGGGCCGCAATGCCGAGTACGTTTTGACAAAACGAGTGACCCGTCTTCCGAAATACCTTACAATCCATTACATGAGGTTCTTCTGGAGACGCGACACACAGAAAAAGAGCAAAATCCTGCGTAAAGTTGCCTTCCCGTTCAACTACGACGCCACTGAGCTGTGCTCTAAGGATCTGCAAAAAAGAATCATCCCCGCACGAGAGAAGATGCGCGAAGTCGAGAAGGAAAAAGAGGAGTTGCAAAGAAGCGCTAAGAAGGCGAGATTCAGCGAGCTGAGCGGTGAATTGTCGAAAGATGTCAGCAGAGACGGCGAGATCTCTGCCGAAAAGTCTGCCGAGTTTGCATCTCGCGTTAGAGAGCTTGTAGACCCCGAACTGGCCAAGGATGAAACCTGCAATCCCACCGGGCTCTATGAGCTTGCGGCCATTGTAACCCATCAAGGATCCAGTGCCGACGCCGGTCATTATCAATGCTTTGCAAGAAACGATCAGGAAGAAGGCAAGTGGTGGAGATTCAATGACGATAAGGTCACCATTGTCGACGAGGCCAAGATTGAAACGTTGGCTGGTGGAGGAGAGTCGGATTCAGCGTTGATCCTGTTATACCGGGCAGCCTCCATATAATATAAACATTGTAATTATTCTCTTTACAACTAGATATACACGTATTTGAAGAAATTCTTTACAGAGTCGTTTCCAAAATCCTGACCCGCTCAGCAAACCGTTGGAATTCCTGTTGACACTTTAGAGGCTTATCTTTGTTGTTGGTCAAGCACTGAAGGATGGAATCTCTTGCACTGACGGTTTCTTTGTCAAGCTCAGCCTTTTTCGGCTTGTTTTCTATCTTTTTCTTGAGTTCTTCCAGTTGTTCCCGAAGCTTATTACTGTCGTACTTCGCATCTTCAACTGTCTTGTCCTTGAATTCCAATGCCTTTGAGTATGCATCCTTTAAAGCTTGTGAGCTTTCTTCTTGTATTTTCTGTAGTGACTCGGCCACCTTCTCTTGTATATGCTTCTCTGTGAATTGAGATCTCGTGTAGTCAGACTTTTCAGTTAGATATATCTCTGTTACTACGCGAAACAATCACCAACACACTTACTTCAAGCGATGAATCAAGTTTATTTATCAATGCAGCCGAGAATTCGGTAGGAGTCGAAGGTAGAAACACCTTGGGTTGATCTGGCTTAGATACCGAGGAGCCCATGCTGATTTGTGTGGTTGACATCTCTAAATCCTTCCTCCGCAGCGACGTTTTTAGTGGTCAGCATCACGATGTTTCCACCAGCGCCCGGCACTTGAGGATGTTGCAGACAACCATTACAATTTACAGGGGGTAATACTAGAGTGTATATGTTAGGTCATTAGTGTTGTAGGGGTTTCTTCTGGAGTCGTGTGGATATCCGCTAGATAGTTGTTGTTCATGGTTAGTAAACATTGTTCGAGGTCAGTAGAATTCTCCAGAGCAGAGCGTAGAATGTCTCGATTCTGGGACCATCGAACCCATGCAAGTGCTTGAAGTAGTGCATCTGAAAGGTCGTCCTTTTTGACACTTCTGGATGCGACTCTTCTTAACGGGTTAAGGTCTTGGTTCAGCAGGAATGGGGAAGAGGAGTTTCCAGCCTCGACCCAAGTTGTAACCATCTTGGCCTTTGTTTTCTTGGTTAAAAAGTATCTTTGACTAATAGTCAACTTTGTTGAATCTGCCAGCTCATCGTCTTGTCGGAACCAATAGTTCATGACTCGTTTCGGCGAGATACTGGACACGACTGATGATAGATAGAAATCGCTGATCCACGTCTGTAGAACAGCATGCAACATACTTTCAACCTGATTGATACGGGCAATATGCTGGGGGATATTTCTCATCTGTTTGGTACGTAATCGCTGTTGTTCGACCAAAATCACTTCTGGAAGCGCCGGATCAGGAGTTGGCGCGAACAATTTAGCGAGATTTAGAACCATTGTCGCGAAATTGGGTTGTTCAAAAGCATCAGGTAGATCATAACCTTCCAATTCCACGAGATTCCATCGTTGGATCTCCGGTTTCCCGTTTGGAACCAGCCCCAACTGACACATGGCTATGTTTTTCAACCCCAGATCAACAGACAATATCCGAGCATTCGGCCCCAGATGAGGGTTACACTCCACGCTATCAACAAGGTTTTTTATAATCACCGGCTTTGTGCCTGTAAGTGGCAATCCGCAATTGAGTGATAATCCTTTCAACTGAGGGATCTTAAGTGTTTCTAATCGTGGCTTCAACATCGATATTTTTAGTTGGTTTCTATTATTTAGACGCGGGGCACTCATGATTCATGAACCAACCAACCAACCCCATAATGTTTCCGAAACAAATTGACTCCATATATAACATAATGAATACAAATTCTAAAATGTCATATACTTACAATTATCTACAAATACAATATGTCATTACGATCATTTCTATTCTCCAATCCAGGATTGGAACTTGATCGGCAGAGACCTGTTATCTCAGGTCTTTATTCAGAAGGATATTTGAAAACACGAATAAGATATCCAACACCACCTCCTGAAAAAAAGAGATCAGATAGCAGTATTACTCTCAATAATGGATCTAGCCCATCAACTATCAAATCAACGCGTTCTTATCAACAAGAAGTCATTCGTCCTCCTCATCACCATCATCATCGAACTAGGTCCCGAGTCAAATTACGCAGTATCGTATCAGCATTTTTCTAGATATCCCATTAAAAATAACTTATAAACTTTAACTCCCTCAGTTCATTGACTCATATATCAATATATATTTGTCTTGTTACGTCTACTGTCCCCCCACATATCAACTTTCCATCCAAAAACTTGAAAATAACATGCTCTCTGGCCTCTCATGTATCATAATCAATGCAGTACTTCATAGAGGTAAACTTAACCTGGACGACTTCGATGTATTCCGTGCTCAGGGCCTTCCTTATCTTCTTCTGAAAGACGTTGGTTCTAAGGCTCCCGAAGCTGATAATCCACATCATTATTCGTCGGTATAAGAATCTCTTAAGCGAATCCACAATGACTATATTGTAAAGGACAATGTTGAATTATGCAACATGAAGGACAATAATGGCCGTCATATCAAGGATCTGGATGGATTATTTGAAGTGTAAATCGTGGGGTAACTAGTACAAAAAAATCATCGGGTGATCCGCCTCCGATATTGGACCGATAAGAAAAGTTTCAATCTTATCAGATTTTGATCATGATTCTCATCGGGTCTCCGACTTTGATGGAAACTAGTGGAGTGACTGGTAGGTGTTAGTCATATGTTCCGATAAACTCCGTCGGAACACAAAACATTGAAAAACATGATTGAGAAAGAGAGGACCGGATATGGATCTCCGATCATTAAATGTCTCGGAGAAACATCGAAATCTAGATGTTTTATTTAGAATAATCCAGAGTCGTTTGAGATATATATATTAAAGTGAAAGAATCGGATTCGGAGCTTAGGTTGTGTCCGGGTATCCGTTAAGGCCGCGGGTTAAGCCCCACCTTTGAACTAACAAAAGTCCTCTTAACCCCGACCGAAACAGAGTTGATTGCCGGTGGCACATATTAGAGTCTAGTTTAGATTCTCTTCTGGTTATAAACAATTCTTAGTAGAGGTGCATGGAGGGGGAATTTTGGTAAATGAGTAATTTGCCACCAACCAAGAGACAGCGTGTAACGCAGGCTTGTGATTGTTGTCGTAAAAAGAAGATTAAATGTGATGGAAAGAAGCCTACATGTACGAATTGTTGCAATTATAAGACCCAGTGTATATTCACAGTTACGGATCGAAAGCCCAGAGCTTCAAGAAAACGGGCCACTACGAATCTTGGGGAGTTGGAGAATCGGTTGGCAAGAATAGAAGGACTTTTATCATCTTTGGCACCTTCAAAATCTCGAAAAAAGTCTTCGGATAATTCGGAGGAAGAGGATGATGACAGTGGGATTAGTGATGGGCAAGAGGATGAAGAGGAGGATGAAGAGGAAAATCATGAAGAAGATGGGGTTTCATCTCAAAGTAGTGGTGAATTGGTGATTTTTCCTATGTACAAAGGTCCTTCCCTGGAAAATGGCAATGTGAATGGACAAGAGAATCAAGAAAATGATGAGATTGTATATTCAGACACTTCTTCATTTTATGTTAAATTTAAACCCAATTATCGACTTACCAAAAACTCGGATCTGTTTGATATCAGTGTGGCTAGGGAAGTCAAACAGTTTTGTTCCAATAGTAATGCCTTTCTGTTGTTCACCAAAAGCGGCCTGGATTGGATCCAACATCGAACTGGTGAT
This sequence comes from Diddensiella santjacobensis, assembly GCA_030574215.1. Classification (NCBI taxonomy): domain Eukaryota; kingdom Fungi; phylum Ascomycota; class Dipodascomycetes; order Dipodascales; family Trichomonascaceae; genus Diddensiella; species Diddensiella santjacobensis. The sequence goes on along the minus strand of JAJMEO010000021.1, from coordinate 38,553 downwards.
GACCGTTTAAGAGACGTCTTACCCCAAGTGTTTAATGATTTACACAAAATACATCGAGATCGGTTAAGACCCTTGGTTGAATGTCCAGGCGCACCCTATCCAATCGATGTCGATTTGTTGGAAAAGTGCCGCCTTTTCCTCTATAGCCCCAGTATGTGGAGCCTGGTGATAAACAATGAAGAAATACAACCGATGATTGAGGCTTGCAGAATTAAGAGCCCCGAGAATAGAGATCATCCCCCCAACGGATACGCCGAATTGCTCGTTCTGAACTCGTTTCTTTCGCTATCTCTATCTTTAATTGTATTCACGGGAGAAGCGGGGTATTTCGGCCTCGAGATGCCGAAAGTCTTGGAAGCACATCGAAAACATACCCTGAACGCTGCCTATTATGCATCGAAAGTCATTCTTTTGGGTCCTACTATAAATGGAGTGCGTGGTGTCGCCCTCCTGCTTCTGAACTTCACATGTTCCAACTCTCCTTATTTGATCGGCCTGTATAGCAAGGCCGTAATAAGAATGGTTACCGAGATTGGCCTTCATCGCAAAGAAAGCTATGTTTCATCGGAAGCTGAGAACTACCGGCTACAATCCTTATTCTGGGTCGTGTACTCGCTCGACCGCGATGTCTCGATGAAAATCGGGAGATGCCCGTCCATTATGGACTTCGATATCTCAACAGAAGTACCAGACCTGGTGGCTGCTAGCCCCGGTGATTTCAATCATAGCTTCAAACCTCTCATCGACCTATTTCGCATATCTGGTAAGTCCTACGAACTGCTGTTCTCGGCTCAGGCTGCTTCCAAATCTGTTTTAGAGTTGCTAAAGTGCGTGGCCGACGTCGACGCGGCTTTGGAAAAATGGAAAGACTCTCTTCCGCAGTTTGTTCGCTTGGACGATGAGACAATAAGTCAGCAATATGAGGACTCTACGAAGCTCCCCACCTGGTACGCCAAATTTGCCCTGGTTTACATGCATTTTTGGTATTACCAGATCTTAAGCAGCATTCACCGCGTGGTTGCTTATCATCCCGGGTTGGCTGCTTCTAGCAAAGTTCGTGAAAGTCAAGCTCAGGAAAATGCCCTGAAAGACATGTATCCGAGATTGCGCAAGTCAGGCGATATACTTGTCGAGGCATCTAGGTCGTCGATTGAGTTGATCCGACTGGCTCAATCCTGGGGAAAACCTTTCATGTGGGTATCCCTATATTTTGCTGCGAACTCCTTTATCACACTATTTATTAAGTGCATATCCAGACCTACGGATCATTCTACCCGTTTTGATCTCGACTTGCTCACAACAACCATTCAGTCTTACAGGTCTACTGTCAAGATACCCCCAAAATTGGATGAAAGTACTCGCGAGCTGGGTGACATCTTGGGACCGCTCTATGATCCCGGCTTGACCCATGCTCTGCAGTTTTGGGAGCTTTTACACAGTTTGGTCTCTGTATATGTTGAAAAGGCCAATGAAGAAAAGATTAAGATGGTTAACTCAAGATACTCAGCAGGGGCTTCGCCAGCATCGGGACATCATCATCAGCATCACCATCGACATGATCATCGACAGAGCCTACCCTCTCATGGTGTGACACATCAAAACTCACAGGATCCTCCATCCTATCAGTTTGAGCAGTATACGTATCCGCCTGACCAGGCATCGCTGCAACCGCCAATTCCCCAACGGCTCTTAGATCAAGTCACTCCTAATTCTGAGACGACTTCCAATTCGGGAGAACTGTCCGACATTCTCACGACACCGGAGAGCTCTGGCCTATTTCCTCTTGGTGAAGCAGCCATGGCCCAAAGTCTGTACCAGGTCTCATCGTTTCTGTACAATGCAGAGTCAGACTATACCATGTTTTCCGATTTCAACACTACTGGTCTTTTATAACGGGCCCCCACTGGTTTAAATAATTGATTGCGCTTGTGTTTGTGAATAGATATCTAATAATTTATTGTAATACTTTTAAAGGTGGACTAGAGAAAACAATAACTCATCGAATTATTCATTTTCTGCAGAATCCTCGTCTATTCTGAAAGGATCCACGATTGTAGAACTAAACTTCCGAGCACTGATACCCTCGTTAAAAAGAACGTCCAGCTCTGCAAAAGTGCGACCTTTCGGTTCCGGCAATCGATAGAACGCCCAAACGAAAGCGATGATTTGAATTCCTCCGTAAAAGAAGGCTGCTTTCGCACCCCAATTCCATGATGTTCTATTGATCATGTGCGGCACCAAAACTCCGTTAATTAAACCAACAAAGTTATACAGGTTACGTGCAAGAATAATGGTTTTTGTTCTCAGGCGACCAGACGAAATCTCAGGAACTAGCGAGTAACAGACGCTTCCTATGGTAACACTGTACACAAAATAGTTCAAAAGAACCAGACTACCTGCAGCCCAGTATGCTGCGGTACTTGTTATGAGCCCAAAAAGGCCCATGGTGAAAGATATCATAGTGATCATTGCAATGCCGTAAAGATAGAGACTGCGGCGTCCAAAATAGTTCATGCTAAACCAAGCTACAATTGTTCCAACAATCTCAGCTGCATATTGACCCATGGCTAAGTTGAATGAGTCTATCATCGGCAATCCCTCTTGATTGAAGAAATAAGCCCCATTCAGCGGACTCTGTGTAATATTTTGGATTGCCCAGACGATACATGCAATTTCAGTTCTGCGAAGATCAACCCCTTTAAAACAGTCCCATATGCTGGCTCCGGAGGCACGGTCTACTTCCAGTCTATGGGTATGAGCCATCATAGAGACAGTTTTCTCTGCCTCGAGGTCTGCATTTTCGTCTCGGGACGCGAGTCGCTTGACAGACCTGACCGCAGCATCAATTCTACCTTTGCGCACAAGCCACCAGGGCGACTCCGGAGCTAGGAACGCTCCGAGCATCAATGGAATAGGCCAAACCCATTGCAAGGCAAACGGGATTCGGTAACCCCAGGAGTCCGTGCGATCCAATAGTCCTCTCAGGATAATCGCCGATAGCAAAGAGCCAATATGCCAACACATGTTGACCCATGTTGTTAGATAGCATCTCAAGACCACCGGGCACACTTCAGCCGCATACGTTGTAGTGAGGGTTTGGAATACCCCCCAAGGGACGCCCATGAGAACCTCGTAAGCCACCAAGGTTTGAACATTTGTTGCAAACACCGGCATGAGTATTAAGGGCATCATGCAAGCGAGAGCAAAAATCATGACTCGCCGATATCCAAACCGTTCCGATGCCCATCCATTAAGGAACAGGCCCAAAATCTCCCCCGTAGCCGCGCCGTTCTGCAGCCGAGACTGCCACGCCGCCGTCAACTGGTACTCGCCGCTGTCTGGAATATAGTGGCCGAATTGCTTCTGGAATGTCGGATAAGCGAACAAGTTACTCATCTGTGAGGTATCAAACCCCTCCATTACCACAGCCGTTGATAGCAACAACGACCACCCTACGGCCTTGGGGTACAGCTTCAATCCTTGCCATAATGACATTGACTGCTCTTCAATAGTCGCATCTCTTGCATCCTGAAGAGAATCATGAGCACTACGATTATGGTCCTACCTTCATTAGCAGCCTTCACACCTAACCCCCTAGACCAAGCAATTTACTTACTTGCAGTTCCAAGAGGTAACCGTCCTCCTCCCCATCGAGATCGCTTCGTGCAGCCCCGTCAGGGCCCATCACCGGCTTGAGTCCGGCGAACGCCGACGGCAAACGACTTGTTCCCATCTATTAAGTTCCTCCGCTTATAGGCGGTACAAGACGTACGGCCCTTAAGCTTCAGTAAATCTCTTTTTAATATCAAGTCTTGGACGTTGTTCACTCAACTTCACAGTGCGGAGACAAGCCGTTTGCACGTGCAACAGATTGTGAGGACTTTGTGGGGAACGGAGAGGGATCTCCGAAATCGCATCTCAAAACTCATCATCATTGTAGTACAGAATGGAGATGCTGGAGAAATTGACGGGTGCTGGTAACCTGGAGGAGCCAAAGTACAGATTCCCCGGAGATGTTACAAGAGACATTCTTCCCGTACGTATAAGAATTCAGAATGATCAGAGAGGGGGTGCAGTTTCCTGAGATATAGGTTCCTGTTCATAGTCACAATGATTATTGGAGGTCGGTTCCCGCACTAAAGGCTATTTCAAAAGGAGCTACGTCCATTGAGGCGGATGTATGGCTTATAGATGGAAAGTTGTTGGTAGGCCATAATCGACAGTCTCTTACTGAAGCACGAACATTGCAGAGCTTGTATTTAGAGCCTCTTCTCGAAATCGCATCTGCTTGCAATATGCGAGAGATCGACGAAACATACTCGGAATGGACGGGGATATATTCAGTCAATACTGGGTGCTCCCTACAGCTTTTGATAGACATTAAGACTGAAGCTGAGGAAACCTGGAAGGCAGTTGTTCAAGCATTGCTACCACTGCGGGAAAAGCGGTTCCTATCCAATTTCAAATCAACTCGCGCTTCTCCATTTCGGCACCTGAAGCCATCATCTTTTGTATCACCATGGATCATAGATGATGAATCTCTTCGTTTATTTGGAGTTTGCAGATCGGTCGTCACTATAGTGGCCACTGGCAATGTGCCAACTGAAACAATAAGGCTCGCTTCTACCCGAGACTATTTTTATGATGCTCCTATGGAAAGCATTTTCTCAGGAGGCACTCTCAACTCTTCACTAATCTCACCGGCCCTATCACCTCTGGCTTCCGGAAACTGGGAAAAGATTGCCGACCGTCAGAACTTGAAGGATATTGTTGAAAATCTCAAGCAATTAGGAATTGCATCACGTATCTGGAACACGGTAAGTTGAAAGCTTGTTAAATTTCTCTCTTGTGGATATTTCTAACACTTATCTAGCCTGGATGGCCAATATACCATAGAAATGAAACCTGGAAGAAGCTACTGAAACTCGGTATTACGTGGATAAACGCAGATGACCTGGATGCTGCAATATACACTCTATAGAATAGTACTTAATTCAATGCATGTTGCTGCAACTGCAACGAATTCACGATCAATTGCAACTTCTGCTATGATGCTCGTATACGATGAAGAAATCCCTCAAAAAGTACAAGTGAGACCCTGATAAAAGCAACTTTAAAAAAGTTTAAATGCTAGGACTAGATTGCTTTACATTAATTTCAAATTCGGCGTGCCGATGTTTGTGTAACGGTGAGGGGCTCCGGTCAAACTCCAACGCCCGTTATCTCCAGATGCTCCGCTCCGCATAGGACTGCTGCAGATCTTGCATAAGCGTGCATGATGCAGCAACGCTTTAATATACCTGGTGGTTAATGTTCTTACGACGTTTGTTCTTTGACCCTTACCTTTGTATCGGAACTACATTTCACGAAGTCGGTTTTTCAAGGCTGGATTGCTGTGGCCATCATTTGGCAGTTTCTTGCTCTGTTTTTGGTCGTCATATATCCTTTGTACGACGGAAGGAACGTTATGCAAAAGGTGCTCGCCGGAATCAGCCGTGATCTTAGAAGAAAGCTGTCGCGATAGGTTAACTGATACGCATAGAAACAGTGAGCTGAAATAGTATTACTTTCATTGTTTCCTTCTCAGTAAGACTCAGTAAGACTCAGAGTGAAGCGCTAGCTGCTATAGAGCAGAAAAAAGGGTATGTAAGCTAAAAGCAAAGCGGGTCCGTCAGCAAGTGGTCGGATTGGAGAAACCCCTCCACTCGGGAACTCTTTCCCTTCATATTGCATTTCAAATATATTCTCCTGTTTGGCATATATCCAACCGTATAGGTTGATAGCATCACTATAAAAATAGCGACAATAAGTTGATTGCAGCTATCACATCATGCGGATCACTGTTATACAGTTCTTACAGACCAAATATGATGAAGATTTGACAGTCCTATTGACAAGGAGAGAAGACGTGAGCTGAATTTATGGCAGTTCACAAGTCGTGAGGCTACTCTTGCGTATATAGCATCTCCTCTGCATCGGCAATATCCTGTAAATTGATTACAGGGTATGTCTACTCGATTGCTACTCGGATTGAGATAACATGGTTGTCCAGAACTTTGATGTTGGTTGAGTCTACCCTGCCAGATGACTAAACAGCTTCTGCGTGGTCCAAAAACCATTGCTGTGCCTTGTCCTGGATATCACGCGCCTGTGGATGAGCGTAGAATGACATATGTGTACCTCTTGGCATAACTATAAGCGAGCTGACTGGCAGGCGCACATGGGCAGATTCACTGTAGCTCGGATCTGCATCTCCATGGATGAGCAGAACAGGAGACTGAATTTGCTCGAGTCCTAAACTTTTGATAGCTGCGTAGTTCTCGACATCGTTCTTCCAGCCTTCCGCACGCCCGCCAGCCACGTTGACAGTCAAGCTTGTCTCGAGTACTAATTGGCTCTGTGCTGGGTCTGCCAACACCTGCTCTGTCAGAGCCTGAAGCTCGTCACCGCGCAGGGAACCTTCCCCTTCTAGTGCTGATTTGATGACGCGCTCGGGCGAACGTGAACACAAGAATTTGATCAAGTGCTCTCCGAATCTTGTGCCGAACAGGATACGTTCTGCGAAATGGACCTTGGGAGCGACCCAGGCTGAGCTTACAGCCGCGATGATAACTAGAGCAGAAACACGGTCGGGGTGTCGAGCTGCTAGCTGGTAGGCAGCAGGACCTCCGCCTGACCAAGCCAGAACACCAGCAGACGGGATTTGCAAAGCATCCAGTAATGCTGCAAGAAGATCTGCTTCATCATCAATTGAGTGGTGCTCTGGGGAGAGCGGGGTGTTTAGATAGCCAGGGCGCGAGAGACAGATTACTTTGAATCTGTCCCTGGGTAGGAATTTACCCATAGCACGGGCGGCATCGATGCCTCCTGGACTCCCGTGTAGGACAAGAATTGGTGCACCGGTGCCAGAGACCTCGGCCTCAATTGGCCCGGCCTTAGTATGTACGCAATTCTCAAAGTCGGGGTGTTCCATCTTTAGTGTCGAGAAAGTTGGAGATGATGGAAATGGATTCCGAAATCCGGATGCGCCTCCGGATGCGCCTCCCTTAATTCAGCGATCTGTTTTCTTTAGGATCTTTACCCGAAGAACTTGTAACAGTATTCAAGCTGCTCTCCACGTATATATATACGTGACGTTGGTCTGAGCACCAATTGTTAGTGTATGAATGATGTCATCGCAGCGATTGGAAAAATGGGTTAATTATTATAGTACCGGGCTAACTGTTAGAAATAAAACTTGTTTGTCAAGTTGTTGTAGTCCTGTGGAGCTAATTTAGCGGGGAGTCGGGCCCCCCCGGGGGCATGTGCCCCTTGGTAGCGTGGGCACTAGGACTCAGTCTAGGAGCGCCCCCCGAGTAAAACTTAAGCGAATGCATAACTTCCGATCTTTGCATATACATCCCAGGGACGTGTAATAATAGAATCGTCATTATCAAGCATCTGGGCCACCTCCTCAGCTACACGAATGTAGAATCGCCTACCAATAAAATGTAGCAGACTGGTTGCACGCCGGCGAGTGTCGTGACTGACCCTAGATCTTGCCGCGACGTATAGAGGAAATATAAATGTAAAGCGATGGAGATTCTGAATATGTAAATGCGAATGATTGATTTCCTCGATATTGGTGTGATCTCGGCCAAATGGTGACATATTCTCATCACTGTCAGAGCCCATGTACTGAGGCACGGAAGCGAAGATTTCAACTGCCAGCGTCTCTATTGTCTCACTGCTGCTAGATGCCATATCTTCATTGTTGCCACAGTAGTCGATAATGATTTCATTAAGCAGGATTCTAATACCGCGCATCATGTTTGCTGCCTGGCATGCCCTAGGAGAAGAGTAAATGTACAATGGGACATGATCCGGGTCCAAATTAGATGGTGAGCATCTCCATTCTAATGGAACACCCAAGCTTTTATATTTTTTATCAAGGTCAACCGCCGTTTGGACACATTCGTCAGCAGTCAGTAATCCGCCATGTAGCTTATTATACAGGTCAGCATACTGGATTAGCAAGCCCGAGATCTGCACGAATGTCTCTTCAGCACCCAAACAGCTCTCCATATAGATCTGGATCGCCAACAACTCATCAGGAATGGGCATTCGGCAGGTTATGCAATTAACAATGTAATGCGACAAGAGCCGCTGCAGAATGCTCAAATCCGAGTCACTGCGAAAAGATTCGAGCCCGCGAAGCTTCACAAGAGCTACTGCACCCCTTATATGAACTATACATATGCAGATATCATTATAATCCTTTGCTGTTATTTTTTCAAATATATCAAGGAGCAGAGAAGATAATAGACTAATGTCATTTAACTTCGATGATAATGCTGTCGAAGCCAGTAGTAAAGCTTCCCCGTACTTTTCGCGGGCCAGTTCGAGAGCGGCATACGAGTATGCCAAATTCCACAGATACGCAAGACCCACTGCCTCTATAGCCAGTTCTAGGAGTCGATTTCCAGCGCTGCAATATCCGTAATACTGTTCCAAGAAGCTCCAGCATTTAGACCCCGCATAGCTTTCCATGAATGCGAATCGAGCTTGAGCATCCAGTGCCAGCGGCAAATAAACCGGCTTGTCCGGCGACATATTCCGCACTATTTTGTGGGTTTCATTGTATATCCGAAGCTCAGTAATATCTCTGAATCCCACGCATGATACCTTGCCTCGCAAACACTGTCCGCACCCACTAGTGTTTAGATCACACTGGATCTCTATTAGAATTCATTCCGGGCAAATCAGCGACTTGTTCTCACCTTCAATCGGCGTCTCCGGCATCTCTCACATGCTCTCGATGGCCTGCCACGGTAAACCATTCTGAAGAATTCAACCTCCTACTGCTCATATGAGAAAAGTTAGTTTCTTGTTGTTGGAGCGCCACCATCTAAGACTCTTTTGCTCTGCGTGCATATGCATGCCCCAATTCGGTATGCAGTTCGGTGCGGCTTTTGCCTCCCTTCATCGACTGGATTACGAATCAGCTAGCCAAATAGAGTATACTGCTCGTTATATTTTGAATTTCAATCGATTATAAATAACGGGGCAGATTCTCATCGACTTGAGCAGAAACTAAGACTTCAAATGTCGCGTTTTATGACTTTTATTCGGCGTCAATTCTTTTACCACGTACCCCAGCCAACAGGTTCTTTCGAGGGGAAAACAGTCATTGTGACTGGAAGTAATGTTGGCTTGGGTAAAGAGGCATGTAGATGGATAGTCCGCCTTGGAGCTTCTAAAGTCATTCTTGCTTGCAGGAATGTCGATAAGGGCAACGCTGCTGCAAAAGATATTGAAGCTTCTGAAAAGTGTTCTCCAGAGACATTAGAAGTCTGGAAATTGGATATGAGCTCTTACAAGAGTGTCCAGGATTTTTCAGAAAGAGCCAAAGCCCTTGACCGTCTTGATGGCTTGCTACTGAATGCCGGAGTAATAGCACGAAGATTCCGCATAACAGAGGACAATGAAGAAACAATTACTACAAATGTTGTATCTCTTTTCCTCCTGGCATTCCTGCTCTATCCTAAACTTTGTGAAACTGGAGCGGCATTCAAAACACAGGCTCATCTTACAGTGACTGGTTCTGAACTCTACGAGTTTGCGAAATTCAAGGAGCAGACGGCGCCTGCAGGCCATCTATTTGAAATTCTGGCTGACGAAAGGAGTTCCAATATGTCAGATCGATATGCTGTATCAAAGCTCTTGGTGATTCTAGTTCTCAGGCAAATGGCTGCTATGTTTCCAGTCGAGACTCATAATGTCATTATAGATTGTATGGGTCCTGGGTAAGTTTAACAAATCAGAAAACACTAATCATTATTATAACTCTCAAACTAATCTTTGATATTAAAAAAGGTTTTGCAACACTGAACTGGGTCGAGAGTACGAATTCATAGGTGCCAGAACCATTGTAAAACTAATAGCTCGACCTGCTGAAGTGGGAGCACGCGTATTAGTGGATGGCATGACTGTTTCACCAGAAGCTCACGGTCAGAATGTAGTGGACTGCAAAATCACTCCTATCGCTGGACCATGTGCGGGTCCAGCTGGAAAAGTACTCCAGGATAGAGTATGGAAGGAATTCAGAGTGAAACTTGAAGCTATCTGCCCAGGAGTCACTTCTCTTAATGAAAGGAAGTAGCACAATCATCGAGCGACAGGTGGTTATAAGATTTGGCGCTGTACAGAATTACAATGTCGCAGGTGTCATCTTGCTTATGAATGGACTGAGCTTCATGTTTCAAATGGTATTTTTTGTATCGTTTGCCAGTTTGGCAGACTATTCGACATACGCGAGATGGTTTCAGTTTATCCCCATTTTCATCGTCTGGGTATCAAACTTTGTGTTTCTGGGCATAAAGCGACCGAATCAACACCTACTGGCAGCGGAAATGAATTTTGTCTCTACAGTCTCTTTCAGTGCCTGCAGTATCTTCTTTTTATCGGCATTCTCTCTCCCGGCGGCAAATACCCCGGAGGTTAGAGAAAAAAAGAATCTCTTTCTCAAGGGCAAGATAAGCGTCGAAGAGCTCGAAGCAGAAGATGCCAAGCAAAGAAACAGAATCAGTCTTTGGTCCACGACGCATAGTAACTACGGCTATGTGGGTGGGTTCTCATTGCTATGCACAACAGTGCCGGTCCAACAAAGTCTGTATTGCAGTCTCGGCAGCTTACTATGTGGCATTCTCATGTTGGTGGTTTATTTTCCAAAAGACTCGTCCTAGACAAAAGATCCCTGACCTAGGATAAATATATCTATGAAATTCTTTCTGCTAAAGGCGTATTCTAGACCTCTTCTTCACGAATCACAGCATATGATTTCTTAGTGTCCTCGAGAACAATGCCTGCCTTTGCCATGGCAGCTCTGCCAGACACAAGGTCATCACCAAAGGCGTGAGAGACCTCTTCGAGATCCATACCAAAAGTTTCCGGGAAGACGAACCAAACAATAACAAACGAGACAACACAACCATGCAGTCCATAAAATATAGTACTTCCAAGTAATAGCTACCAAGGCAATAGGACTAACATAATTGTTGAAAAATCCGATAGCATTACCAGAGAATTGATAAATCATAGAACCCTTTAACCTTAACGAGTAAGGACAGATTTCCATAGTATAGGTAAATGCAATTGGGGAACAAATCTGATAAACCAACTGGTAAAAGTAGAAAAATGAACACAACAGCTGCACATGTACCCCTATCCTTGAAGTTGCGTTGAGCATTCACAGCAGAAAGAACTGTGAAGCACACATAACTAAGGCACATCGATGAATATCCTGTGAGGAATAAAGTTCTTCGTCTGAATCTACCAACCAAGTAAGCACCTCCAACACTGCAAATAAAAGTCCAAACAGTTAGCCCCAAATTAATATCAAGCTTGGAGATAGCATCAGTAATGCCTGTATTATTCAAAATAATGTTGAGATAATAGGAGCTGACGCCAGAAAGTTGTTGCATCATTGGAACTGCTATGCAGAGAAATTGCAATCTATGCATCATTGCCTTCGACTTGAACCATTGAAGCCATGAGCCAACATTTTGAAGCTTTTCTTCTTCGACTGTGGCAGCGATTTGCGCCATTTCGTATGCAACTATCGGGTGACTGCTATCACCGAATGCGTGGTATTTGACAAAGAATTGACGAGCCTCCTCATCTCTTCCTTTGTCAATCAACCAACGGGGAGATTCCGGACATGGGAAGGCCAACAAAATCTGACACAAAGGAAGGAATATTTGAGCTAGAGACGGGATACGCCATGACCAGTTACTGGTAGCAAGATCATAGAATGCGGCCCGCGTAACAAGAGCAGCAACGAAGGCTCCAAGGGGCCATGTAGGCATCAATAAGGCAGTTACAACAGGTCTTTGAGAAGGATATGCGCATTCGGTTATCAAAGGGGGTGCTGCGGTGAATTGAAGGACACCGCCAATACCAAGAATAATTCTGCCACCAACAAACATACCAAAGTTTTTGGCTGCACTTTGGATTATACCACCAATAACGACAACGGCACTACCAATCATAATTGAATATCTTCGGCCGAAGAAATCCGCGATATAAGAAACAAATGGAGAAGCGATTAGAGTACCAACGGCCATGCCGTTCGTCATCGTACCCAATATTGCACCTATAGGATTATCAAAGTAGTCAACCCAAGGAGTCAGAGATTTCCATCGCGAGACATTTGACTTTATTGGAGTGAGGTTTGGTGTTTATAAGTAGGTAGTTGTTTATGCTTAGATGGTAATTTTGAAATATAACCAATATGCCTTCTAGTAATGCTGCCTGGCAACCTGCTCGGATGGCCAAAGCCTTCAAGGTTGGACCTTCACCTTATGTATCTCCTGGTGATGAAGAGATTCTAATCAAGAATTCGGCAGTGGCCATTAATCTTGTTGATTGGAAAATCCAATGAAGAGCCGATATCATGTATACTTGGTTGAAGTATCCTTGTATTCTTGGGTCGGATGTTGCTGGCGAGGTGATAGAGGTAGGCAAAGCAGTGACTCGATTCCAGATAGGAGATCGGGTTACTGGGTTTGCCATTGGCAAAGAAGAGAATATCAATAACTCTGCTGAAGGTGGGTTTCAACAGTATACAATTCTTCGCCAAGACTTGACTTCTCATATCCCAGGCACCATGTCATATGAAAGCGCATCAGTCATTCCATTAGGTCTTTCCACGGCAGCTTGTTGCCCTTTGCAGAAAGATCAATTGGACCTGCAATATCCTTCTGTTCCACCCAAGCCTACAAATAAGACTTTGATTGTATGGGGTGGTGCAACAAGCGTGGGTTGCTGCGCTATTCAACTTGGAGTGGCATGTGGTTATGAAGTAATCACAACTGCTTCATCCCAGAATTTCTCTCTTATGAAGAAGCTCGGCGCTAGTCAGGTGTTTGATTGTCACAGCAAGACTGCTGTTACCGATATTGTCAAGGCCCTCAAGGGTAAAGTAACAGCCGGCGCATTGTCTAGTGGCGATGGAGGTGCCGAAGCCTGTATGAATATTCTGGCAAAGTCGAATGGGAAAAAAAGTCTTGACTCAACCACAATTATTATGTATGCTATACTCAAATGCTATCTAGAGCTTTTAAATTCCTATAACTAATGCTATTTATCAATATCAAGGTCCATTGGAATCTTACATGAAAGGTTTAAGTTAAACGGTTGGGTACAAAACCCCGCCTTTTCCGGAGGTTTCATGGTTCCCAAACGGTTCAAGCCTGAGTCAACGTTGACTCAACCACCCCTTTATAGATGACTATATAAAGGATCAGAACATTTCCTGGATTTTTGCACTTCTGTGGCAACTTGAAAAAGATATTTTCTTTGCAATTGTCTTGATATTAAAAAAGAAAAAGATGACTTCTTCAATTGAGCCTGAGATTGTTTTGTACGACTTGGCTTGTACCAAAGACGTGTGCTTCTCTCCAGTTGTTTGGCGTATCCGTCTTATGCTCAACTGTAAGCATATTTCTTATAGAACCATTTTCCTGGAATTTCCCGATATTGAACCCACTCTGAAAAAATTGTAAGCCAAGTATATCCACATCCAACTACCGCCTGTGTAGCTTGATTTGCTGACGGGTATACTCTTTTAGCGGCCTGGTTCCGGGTGAAAGTGCTTCTGGATCCCAGCAGAAATATACTGTTCCGGCCATTCATCACATACCCAGCAATAGATATATCATGGGATCAGATCTCATAGCGGAGTTCCTCGAGGAAACTTACCCAAATATACCGATACCACTCACTTCGGAGCTGGGGCGTGAAATCATGGCTAAATCTCGCAGCGTGGTTGGTGCAGCCTTCCGTACTTCGGTGATGCCGCGTGAGATGGGTATCCTTTCGCCACGCTCACAAGAGTACTTCAGACGGACACGTGAGGCCATGATTGGAAAGCGACTTGAAGATCATCTGGCCAACGAAGAGAAAAGCTGGCAAGGATTAGATGATAGCATACTCTCCGTTGGTGAGTTGATGCGAACCAATAAGGCCGACGGACCATTTGTGGAGGGCTCTCAACCATCCTACATTGACTTCTTTATAGCAGGGAACCTTCAATCTGCAAGGGTGGTGGATGAGGGTGTCTTCCAGAGAATTTTCAAATACCCTGGATATAAGGATATTTATGAGGCCTGTGCGCCTTATATGGAGAAGAAGGATTGATTGAGGTGGTTCTCGAAACTTTAGACGAAGTTTAACGTACAAACCCCCGTTATTGTCTGAAATCCAAAATAATTTGAAAGATTCCTTTCGACCCTTCTGTATGCAGTTTACTTGTGAAGACCAATTCATGTCCATTGTCCACAATCCTCTGAGATTACTTTTGACTATGTCGTGTCTTTGAAGCAGATTCACGCAAAATACTTGTTTCGTTTCGGAATGGTTGATTGCGTGCTATAGCGGGCAATTGGCCATTTTGAAATAACTTTCATTCTCAACTTCGGTCTTGGAGTTTAATTTTTTATGTCGCAATAATAAGGGAGAATACCCTTGTCAATCAAAAAATAATTTGGACTTCAGAGTATAGGACGCCCATATGCAGTTACTGAGATATCAAGAATCTCCGATCTATAAATTTTGCAGTCTCTGGTAGTGAAAGCTAAGTGCAGTGATCAACCCCGTTACTGAACGAGAGCTCTGATCCCAATTTTTGAGGTAGAAAATGCCTTTCTACGTGATATGGACTCTATCTCTGACTTTGATTCGTCTTTCTCCTGTCAAGATGCTTGTTACCGTAATATATAGGTCTGATCATCACATTAAGAAAGCCGTGGATATAATTCTCGGTCTGGCTTCTTCTCCATACAACGTTGACACTCATCAACTCTCTGTGATTATTTTATGTTAGCGTCATGCAGATTGGTCTCTATTAGGCCTGAGATGTGCAAATCAGTCTTCAAATAATCTCAAGTGCATATATATATATGCATAACACTCTCATTTAATGCCTAAGACAGAGTGTTTGTGCTGGGTTTTTCCGACTGGCATTAAGAACATAATCTCAAATGGAATACGGCGAGCAGTATGGAGTCAGAAACCGGTGGTTCAAGCGTAGGCTTCTCGAGACAAAGCCCAAGGGTCAGTATACTTGTGATGTAGTGACCGACCTATATCAGTTATCGTAGCTGTCCTGTTTTAGTGCTCTAGTTATTCATTAATTCCACTTGTGAGTTGTGTCTTGACTACTTTTATCTTAGGGTCCTGCAACGCGTCAGGTGCATGCGGCGCATGCAGAGATGACGTACATAAATTAATTTATCTGCAGATCACACGCATGACGATAAGTTTCAATGATCGGCTCAGCAGATCAGACATTCGAGACACTAGGTTACCTGGAGCCTTGCCTTACTGGGCAGTTTGTATGTTGTGATTTCAAGAGGGAGTACAATCCAAAGTAGCTATATACTGAGAGGAAATTCCCCGCATAATTTTTGTTGCCACACGAACGAGCATCTGAAGGCGTATAAGAAATACAATAATAAACAATGACGTTAGATGACATTGAGAATCAGAAAATAGCCAGTCCACCACCTGTTTATATGAGAGAGTGTCATGTTAAAGATGCGCCAGTGAGACGGACGGCTGTTTCTTCACAGCCCGCATTGCCGACACGAGTTAAGGAGGAGTTTTCATGGGTCTATATCCCAGCTTATGTTACAGCAATTCTGTCGGTGGTAGCACTTCCTATTTTGCTCATTTACCTAGCCCGAAAATTGTGTCAAAGAGGGGCTTCCGCAGGATTTGGCAGCATAATCTAGAATGCTCGCTGTAGCCAAAGTTCAATTCATTGGAAACTTCACTTTCAAGGTTACTATCGAGACTTCCCATATAATTATACCATTAGTGAAGGTAAGCGAAGTACCTAACTTAGATATATATAGCTATGACACAATCACTACTATATCGTGTCAAAGCTATGTAGTTGGAAATAATAAATCCCGCGCATAATTTATGATTTATCATGCTGCATAATTTACGTTAAGCATTAATCTTAGTAGCTAATATAAAACATGCAAGAGTTTCACTCAAGGTATCTGAGCAACTGAGTTCATACATTCGACAATGGGGTTGGATGACATTGAAAGTCAAACACTAGCGAGTCCTCCACCTGCTTATACTAGAGACAGTGGCAGCGAGATGCAGCCACCAATGGCTTCTAGAAGTTTACCGTCAAACGTCAAGAAGTCAAATATTTCCACGGCAGCTCAAGGACGAAAAAAACTAAAACAACTAAGCGTCAGTTTTTCACGGGTGGGTTGCACGGATTTGGCAATGGTGATTAATCTTTCTGGGGCAATTTTGACTAGTTTGTGCGGAATTGGAACGGTGATCTTTTTAATACTCTATCTCGCAAAAAAATAAAATTATTGCAAGTGAGTGAGAGACCACTGATGACATCTGCAATATGGAAGACAATGCCTACCTTGATTTCAAAGTCCGGGGCGGGATCGGTCTGGTCTAACACAGCAACGACTGAGCTCTGAGGGGGACGGCATGTGACCATCGTGGGGCAGGAACGTTGCATCTGTGAGATGGTACAGTGATTTTGACGACTGCTTACCAACTTCACCAGTCCTGCTACGGTGATTTTCGAGTTATACAAAGCACTATATTATTATACAAACTTGCAGAAATTCAAGCTGATATTGGTGACTCCCGTAAAGAACAAAGCGATGTAGCGAGTATGCAATTGCCTATACGCCCATAAATAGGAATACCTTTTCCATATATATGAAACGAGCTGATGCAGAAGTCATCTTGTATAGTTCAACCCAAATGAGCTGTTGTTGCCTTGAGAAAATTTAGCATAGCGATAATGGAATATCGTATAGTACGAGGTATTCTAAATGAAAAGTACGATATTTAGTCTGTATTATGACTGTATATCACATCACCATCCTGAGCCTCCTCAAAGAGGTCTGATTCGGTCTGATTATCGGTCTGATTATCGGTCTGAAGGTCCAGTGAAGGAGAATATATAATATATATAATATATATAATTAAAAAGTAATAAAAACTGTGTGACTAGTACTGAGTAGTAGTACATCATCACACAATCGTGGGTTATTTAGCAGCCATTGAAGATGATTGATCTATACTTCAACCACAAACAAGAGTAGTATCAGTTATAATCTCCATATTTCAGTATAGATGTAATCCAACTTATCCAAGTACTGATCAAGTAAACCGAAGAAATAAAGGGGATGATTTTTTTCCACAAATAATTTACAGTGGATTGATTGACTATTACTACATTTGAATGGATTTATATTATGACGTTCATAATACCCGCGATAACTATTGAATACAGCAAGGAACTTTTTAATAAATATCAAATAATCACAAGTTGTGGGCGAATTTATCTTAAATTATTCGTGTTCAATGGTCTTGGAGGTGGGGTTTGACGATGTTTTTTGCGTGATTCCGCATCTTTCTTTCTCAACAAGTTTTGTTTCTTTACGCCAACCATGCTAATGAACGGGCTTCGGTTGTCATCTCCTTTAAGGATAATGGCCCGGACAGCCTTTCATTCGAGGGCGACTCTGAAGTTTGATGTTGGTCCTCGATTGACAATGGTGGTTGGACGGTATGGGGTGAGTCCTATATCTATGCGAGGGATCCGAACCACTGCGTTACTTTATAAGGATAATAATGGTAAAAGTACCAAAGATGAGAGGGAAAAGACTCCTGCAGAGAAGAGAAAGGCTATAGAGGAAGAGTTAGGGAATTCAAAGAAGGAAACAAAGAATCGAAAGAATGAGAAGGAAGAAGAAGAAGAGGAGGAAGAATCAGATCAGAATGCAAGCTCTAATGCTAATAAGGGAAAGAAAGGGAATTCGCCATTTCCTCCGGGTGCAAAGGTCTTTGAAGTCAATTTATCGATGAATATGATTTTGTTTGGAATGTTTGCAATGTTTGTAACATTCAGTCTGTTAAGATCGGAAGGTGGCGACCGTGAGATCACCTGGCAAGATTTCAAAGCTCAATATTTGGATCGTGGCGCTGTTCAGAAACTGGAGGTTGTCAATAAGAATAGAGTCCGGGTCTTGACAAACACCACAACTGGGAATGGAACGTATGAAACTGTATATTTTACTATTGGTTCTGTCGAATCGTTTGAAAGACACTTGGAAGAAGCTCAACAAGGCGTAGCACATAAGAGCAGAATCCCCGTATCTTATGTTGAAGAAGGACGATTTTTTGCTTCAGCCATTTCGTTTGTTCCCACTCTTATGATACTGGGGTTCTTGTTTTGGATGAATAGAAGAGCCATGGGTGCCAGTCGTGGCGGTGCTGCTGGTGGCATGGGAGGCCCCGGTGGTTTGTTTGGAATGGGTCAAAGTAGAGCCAAGTTGTATGACAAGATGACAGAAGTCAAGGTTCGCTTCGATGATGTGGCAGGCATGGATGAAGCCAAAGAGGAAATCATGGAATTTGTCAATTTTCTAAAAGATCCTACAAAGTATGAGAAACTAGGAGCTAAGATCCCTCGAGGTGCAGTTCTATCTGGTGCCCCTGGTACTGGTAAGACATTGATTGCCAAGGCCACAGCGGGCGAAGCTGAGGTTCCGTTTTTTTCGGTCAGTGGTTCCGAGTTCATAGAAATGTTCACTGGTGTGGGGGCTAGTAGAGTACGGGACTTGTTCAAGAAGGCCAAGGAGTCTGCTCCTAGTATCATTTTCATTGATGAAATCGATGCTATTGGAAAGTCTCGAGGCGGAGCCGGCATGCGAGGAGGAGGAAATGACGAGCGAGAGGCCACTCTCAACCAACTGTTGGTTGAAATGGACGGATTCGATTCCAATGAACATGTTGTAGTTCTGGCAGGTACAAACCGGCCGGATGTGCTTGACAAGGCTCTGTTGCGACCGGGGCGGTTCGACCGACATATTCATATCGACATCCCCAGTATTGACGGCCGAAAGGCCATTTTCGAGGTACATTTGTCCAAGATCCGCTACAACCATGACATCAAGCAGTTGTCAGGAAAACTTGCTGCCATGACGCCGGGCTTTGCCGGCGCAGACATTGCAAACTGCTGCAACGAGGGTGCGCTGATTGCTGCTCGACAGGACGCAGACCAGGTGGAGATGAAGCATTTCGAGCAGGCAATCGAGCGCGTCATTGCTGGACTGGAGAAGAAGTCACGTGTTCTCAAGGCCGATAAAAGGAAGATTGTCGCCTATCATGAGGCCGGTCATGCCATTTGTGGGTGGTTTCTCAAGTATGCCGACCCACTTGTTAAAGTGTCGATTATCCCACGGGGCAGTGCGGCACTGGGGTATGCGCAGTATCTACCTCCGGACCAATATCTGGTTAGTGAGGAGCAGTTCATGGATCGTATGGCCATGACGCTAGGGGGCCGAGTCTCTGAGGAGATAAATTTTGATAGTGTGACTCTTGGTGGAAGCGACGATTTTCTCAAGGTCACTCAAATGGCCACGTCTATGGTGACCAAACTGGGGATGTCTCCATCACTAGGTCAGGTTACTCTGGTGCGTCAAGAGGGCAGTGTGCAGAAACCATACAGCGAGGACACAGGTAAATTGATTGATAGAGAGATCCGTCGTATCATCCTGGAAGCACACGAAAGATGCTCGGAACTACTGAAAGAGAAGAAGGAACAAGTCCGGCTCGTTGCAGAGGAACTGCTACAGAAAGAAGTTATCGGTCGACAAGACATGATTCGACTATTGGGTCCTCGCCCATTCCCAGAAAGAAACGACGCCTTTGACAAATATCTGTCAGATGACCTCAATCAACAGCCTGCTGCATAAATTGTATAAAAAAAGCTCTGTATATATAAAAATGTTCACGATAGTTTAGACCGCCGATCTCCGCAGTTTAATATTTTTTTTTTTTGATCCGCACACATTAACCGCCAGAATGCCTAGTGGAGTACGACGGAAGCAGGCCAATAGGTCGTCTACCAATAAGGTTAGTCGGCGAGTCAAGTCTCAGCAGAAGAAGATCCGCATCAGTTCGAATCCCATAATCGCCAAGAACTGGGACCCGACTTTGACGTTCACGCAGAACTACAAGAAGCTTGGTTTGAAAGCAAAGCTGTCGAGTCCTGCTGGAGGCGTGGAACGGGATATTGGAGTCAGTCATGTATCAGAGGAGAATGATGAGGAGAAGCCTGTGAAGCTGAAGGCAAATGAGGGTCGGATCATTAGAAACGACGATGGCACCGTCCGGATCGAGTATGCACAGGACGAAAGCGACGACGACGAAGAAGAAGAAGAGTGGAAGGGTATAGAGGATACTCAAGTTGTCAAGGAACTTGAAGAGCTCTCCAGAAATGGGGTGACCAAACCGCATGTGCCCAGTGACCGGGAAGAGGACTGGATACAGCGAATGATGGCAAAGCATGGCGATGATTACCAGGCCATGTTCTGGGATAAAAAGCTTAATATCCGACAGCAGTCTGTTGGGGATATCAAGCGCCGGATAGTCAAGTATAAGAAGGCTCATAGTCTATTATAGTTATGTAAATTATTTGTGGTGTTACTACTCGTCGGCTTCGACAAATGCTCTGTAGGAGATAAATACCCCCTCCACGGCCTCAAGCTCGATTTCCTCGCCTGCCGCCACGAAGATAACACTGCCCGTGTCGAGCTTGAGGGAAACGTCTTTTCCAGCCAGCTTGCCGCTTCCAGAGGTGACAACGATAATACTGGGGCCGTCCAGAGGCTTCACGGTCGCTTTGGATCCCTGGTGAATCTTGGCTTCTAGCACTGAGAACTCAGCAATTGGCGGGTCATAGAGCGTGAACTCTGCGTTTTCGCCCGACGCACGCTCAAATGGCAGCGGCTCCATCTTCTGTTCCAGAACAGGGGCGTATGAGTATGTCAGCATCGCCACCAGGTTCTTGACATCCTTGAACTTGGGAGTGAACCCAGCCCTGACGACATTATCACTAGCAGCCATGCATTCGATGATATCGCCGGAGATATAGGCATGGGGGTCCTTTGCGCGTAGGAACATGGCTTCTCCGGGGCTCAACTTGACATAATTAAGCAGCAATGCGCCGCAAAAGAGTCCAATATCGTTCGGGAACTCACCGTTTAGTCTTACAATGAGGGCAGCAAGGTCAGGCCCCCCGGCACCACCACCAAACGTCAACGATTCCTCTTTGGCGCGGATCACGAGGCGAGCAGCGGCACCTTGGACCTTGGATTCGTCGGCGGTCATGAGTTTTCCAAACAGCGATTGTAGGGCCTTTCTATTACGGGTGTCTTGGGCGGTGTCGAGCTCGGTCGGTACGACGCCAGTGCCAGACACCACTTGTTTGAATTTTTTAGCTTCTTCATTACCGACAAGTTCGACGAGTTCAGGGACTGTGGAGAGGAATTCGGCGATTTCCTCCAGGGGTCGGAATCCGCAGAAACCCTCGAACTCGGTGATGGCAATGGCCATTTCCGGTTTATGGTTAGCGTCGGGGTAGTTTTTGGGGTCTTGTTTATGTAGAATAGCACCAAGTTCCTTATCAGGATGGGCCTGAATGCTGAGAGCCTTACGAATCGATAACACCTTGAACAAAAATGGCAATTCCCCAGCACCAAACTTGTGAACGACCTTTTTACCGAGCAATCCATCATTTTGAGTCACGAGATCGCGCAAACTTTCGCCATTTTCAAACCGTTTCGACGGTACAGAAGGATGAGTTCCCATCCATAGCTCAGCATATGGTTTATCTTCAACAATACGAAAATCGGGATCGGTATTGGCACTGAATTGGGCCACTGCACTTGATTTACCTACCTTGCCTATACCATCATCAGTTAGTACAATATCCCCATCAATGTTTCTATTTACAAATTATTTACCCCAATCATAAGATTGTGCACCTAATAAAACACGTTAATTATATATAAATATATATATATATTCAATTTCATTGACATACCACACTTAAGTTTGAAGATTGTATCCGACATATTTGGTTGAGTTGTTGAAGAAGTTGATGAAGTTAAACAAACATCAAGAAAACCATCATTGAAATATTTTTGTTGTAACGTCTTAGTCTTAGATCGTTGACATTGCCATTTGTCGGACTTTCAAACAAACCTCCGCAATTCCATCAATGAGTATAAGACCAGGGCGGGTGGTGACCAAACCCAAGTCGGATTATATTGAAACAGTAAGAATTGAACTTCTTGTTGAATTATAATGCGCACCTACTTGAAGTCTAATATGTTTGAATGATAATAGGATAGTGGGAATCGCATTTCTCGAAAGAGTGGAATCAAAGGCTCTCAACATATCGTATTGGGCGGTAAGACGGTGATTGAGCATGAAGTTAACCTTCGTGGCGATTTGGGAACAAGGGATGCTATTATAACCATGGGAAGATATTGTATATTACAAGCACGATGTTCAATTACTCCTCCTTCTAAAGATGGACGGACATATTATCCAGTCAAGATGGGATCATATGTTCAGATTGGAACTGATACCAATGTGGAGGCGGCATTGATTGGTTCATGTGTGTATATAGGAAACAATTGCACCATAGGTAGGTTTGCAATCATCAAAGATTGCGTTGTGATTGAAGATGATAGTGTGATTCCTCCAAATGCAGTGATAGCAAGTCATTCCCTTGTACGTGGCAAACCAGGCCTTGTTCATGATGAGCTTCCGGAATCAACTGCTGAGGTTTTGGAATTGAACGCTAGAAAACGATATGCAGGCATTGATGTGGAAATTCCCTTTCAATCATGTTGAAAATCAAGTTATCATGTTTTCTAAGGGGATTCTAAATCATATGTATATATATCAATCGTCCATTTCACCGAAAACACTATGATTCGGTGAATCGTTGTCGACATTCGGATTGGACTTGTCCTGCTCATCATCGGCATCATCGGCAGGACTACTGCTATGATGATGATGACGTACATCATCATCAAACATGGAATGACTTTGAGATTGCCGTAAATGAGACATGCGTCTGCCGGATTGACGAGGCGATGCTAGCGACTCATAATCGTCGGTGAGCCGGAACGACGTCGAACCTGCCGGAGTGGAGCCTAATTCGCCGGAAAGAAGCGAGTCTGTCACTGGCGACCGGGCCGCGGCCGAAAGTAATGAGGAGGAATGTAATGCAATGGAGGGCGTGGAGGATCTTCTGGCTCCAGATGGGGGATGTGAAAGTGAGGCTCTTCTCACGTAATGGGAAGTTTTGGAAATAGGTCTTGTCGAGGATGCTAACGGCACGCTGGGCGAAGAAGCGGTCGTCGAAGTGGAAAGGGTCGTGGTCATCATAGTCGTCAGGTGGTCATTATTATTGTTTTTTTCATTGGCAATGGTGCCATTTGGTGGAGGGGATGGTGAGGATGAGTCTGGTGTCAATGCAAACACGTTACTGTCGGACCCAGTGGTGGTGGTGGTGGTGGCAGTGGTTGCTCCACCAATCGAACTGGTTGAACTATTTTGATTTGCTTCATCCTCCTCATTCATAGATACCAGGATCGTGGCTGCTTCAAGCAGTTGAACTTGCTGGTGTTTGGAAATTAGCAATTTGGATGTCACATTCCATTCAGGAGTGTGTTCCCATAAATGCTTGACCAACGAAGAAATGTGTTTATATCCCTTTCCACATGCCTCACATTTAAGTTCTTCCTTTAAACGACCCGTCTCGCCTTCACTGATTCTTCTTGCAACGAAATGCCGCGATAACTGTGGTATAACCCCCGCTGTGCCTCCGGTGGACGGTGGTCTGGTAGTGGTGGTGGTGGAAGACCCGCCAAAAGGATTGCTTAGTCGAGGCTTACTGCCATAATGATGATGATCCGAGGAAATGGCCGCTAAAGACGGTTCGCTTTTCACTTCACCTTCCATATTCTCAACCATATCTCGTCCCGATCCTAGCTTCGTGTCGCCGTGGTGCTGCTTGGACCCTTCTATTTTTTTCTCCACACTTTCAAAAAAATTACCTGAACAAACCTCGTGCTTCGGATACTAGCAACATATGATATCTTTCCAAAGATTCTCGGGCTCGGAATGTGAAGATAAAATCTCGTGAATCGACTCTTACTAAAAATCTGCACTGACACACAAAATATAAATATTGCAAGCCGGAAAAAAAAATTTCAGAGTTTTTGGAGGGGAAAAGTAGGCCACCTGAACGCGCCCAAATCCTCAGCCTTTTGAGAGCGGCCGTTGGGAGGTTAATTTTTTTTTTCTTCCCTTTCGGTGGCCTTTTTTTTTGTGTGCAGTCACGTGCTTGAGTCAAGTTTCGCATTTGAAATTTTGATCACCAAACATAGTCGAAGTTTGTGTTAATCTAATTACAAATATTTTGGAAGTCATCACGTGAGGAGTCACGTGACCGTCACGTGATCAGCACAATTTTTTTTATTTAGGAAAGAGGAAGTGAAATTGTCGGTGTTGGCCGTGTAAACTGCCTAGTTGATTTTTTGTAAACAAACCCGATAAAGTATATAATTACAACCCGGTGGCATTAATATTTATACCCCGACAACAACACGCAATGGCCGGTGAATCACGACAAGAGCTGGTGAGCTGGATCAACAACCTTCTTTTGCTGGACATCTCGAAGGTTGAGCAGTGCGGCACGGGCGCGGTGTACTGTCAAATCTTTGATTCCATCTATTTGGATGTGCCGATGAATAAGGTGCGATTCGACGTGAATGCCGAGTATCAGTATCTGAATAACTTCAAAGTACTGCAAAACGTGTTCACCAAGCACAAGATCGACCGACAGATTCCCGTGGAACGACTGGTCAAGTGTCGGTTTCAAGATAATCTGGAATTTCTGCAATGGTCGCGCCGGCATTGGGATGCCAACTTCTCAGGATTAGAATACGATGCGAAGCAACGCAGGAAATCAAGTGGCGCGCCCCTTTCTTCTGGGAGCAGTAATGGCCGAGTAGCAGCAGCTGGTGCTGGTGCTGGTGCTGGTGCTGGTTCCAGTGCTGCTGGGTCCCGCGTACACTCATCAGCTGCCAGCTCGACTAGAGCCACGCCTTCAACATCGAGAGGAACGACTCCTGGTGCCAGAACTGCTTCTACCACAAGAGCAGTACGACCAGCCCGGTCGATTGGTGGAGGGCCAAGCTCCAGCGCGGTAAGGCCAGCATCAGCCGCGAATGCAGCGCTAGAAAAACAGGTGGCATCGCTTGAAGGTGAAGTGTCAGAGCTTGTCAATGCATTTGAGATAGTTGAGACGGAGAGGGATTTCTATTTCCAAAAACTACGCGATATTGAGGTTCTGATCCAGGCCGCAGCAGAGGAACTCGACACAGAGCCATTGGAGAAGCAGCCTGGTGAGGCCGACGAGCTGAGCACACCTCCTCTAACGGATAGTTTAGACGTCGAGTCGACACTTGGGCGAATGCGATTGACTACCGACTCGTCGCATGGGCAGCTTGTGCGGGAAATACAAATGATTCTATATTCAACGATTGAAGGGTTTGAGATCCCCAGTCAGGAGGAGACATTTTGATGTTAATGTTTGTGAGTGTATTAAGAGCGAAACAAGAAAAAAAAGAGAGCAAAAATATATATCTTTATTCATTCCATTACTAGGCCATACGTTTTTTTTTTTGTTGAAAACAAACCCCGTTCTTTTTTATAATGTTTTGTACAGAAAGGTGTGAGAGCTTAAACAAAAAGAACACGCTTAGGCCACTGTTGGAGCAGCAGCCTCAGCGGTCCAGTCGTCAGTGGCAGACCAGTCAGCAGCACCAGCACCAGCATCAGGATTCACCTCCCATTCGTCACCGGGTGCAACCACACCAACCTCTTGTTGAGCAGTCTCGTCGACAACCTCCTCTTCGGCGGTGGCAGGAGTCTCAGCCTCTTCAGGGTCTCTGTAGAAGTACAAATCGGGCATGACGGACCAGGCAGTTTGTCTGTCTGGCAGAGCGCCCTTGAGTCGGAGCACTTCACGGGCCAGTAGCCACCAGATCAGACCGATGGAATGCTTAGACTTGTTATTGCAAGGAATGGCCACATCGACGTATTCGGAAGGAGAGTCAGTGTCGGACAGGGCAATGACGGGGATGTTGACATATGAAGCTTCCCGGATGGCCTGAGCGTCGGTACGAGGATCGGTGACAATCACTAATCTTGGTTCTTTGAATGAACGAGTAATGTAGTTTGTGAAGTTTCCTGGGGTGAATCGGCCAGCAATGGCAGTGGCTCCAGTGTGGTTGGCAAACTTCAACACAGCACGTTGACCATAAGTACGGGCCGACACAGCAACCACATCAGAGGCCTTGGGAACGGCAGCAATGATACGGGCAGCAAGAACAATCTTCTCCCATGTCTTGCCAATGTTGATAATGTTGATTCCGTCGGGACGAGTCTTGAACACATAAGGCTCGTTGTGGACTTGGACATTCTTGGATCCAAGATGAGCTTGAGCAGCCAACAGCAGTTGGGCATCCTCCGGAGTAAGATCAAAAAGTTTGTCAGACATCTTCACTTGATGTTTGCAGTTGTTTGGTTTGGGGAGGGGTTGGTTGAAACTTTTGGGTTGTAATAAAAAAGGCGTCCAACTATACAATTGTGAGTGGGTATTTCCTGTGTCCATTGCACCCAATCGAGTCGATTCCCCGTGTAAACATCAGTCCACTCTCCTCCCAAACGGGATAAAAGCAGTCACAACTCCCTTTCTGCATGGGTTGGGGTTGAGCGCGGGGCTGGTAGCGCCGTCCGCGGCGGAATCTTTGCCGCACCACAAACGGCGGTCCCCTCCTTCTCGATCCGTAGAAAAGTAAACAAATTAATTCCCATTGTTCGAATCGTTTCTTCCAACACTTACTTCCAAACTTTTCAAGGAACAGAGGCTCAATTGTTTTTTCTTTCTTCATATATTTATTTTGCAAGAGGGGGAATCCAAGGAAGGAAAGTCCTTTTTTCATTAGGGTTTCTGGTGTTTGTTGACTTTTGTATAGGACCCACTGGAAGGTGCATAGATTAGAGTGGGTTCTTGCAATCGGTAGAGTTAGTTCACCGCCTTGAAAGACCTAGTATATAATATTTTTTCGGGTCTGCAGCAGTCAGAATTGGGATACTGGCAGGTCGTCAGATAAAGTTCGAGGGCTTGTCGAAAAATGACCCTGGCTACTTCTCCAATTGTGTTTGTAGCAGAGGAAGAAGACCAAATCCTTGATTCCAATGATAATGATGATGCTTCTTCTTCTTCTTCAGGGGATTCTTCAACGACAAGACCAAGGTCTTCTTCAGTGTTTGACTTTGAAAATATCCCTCAATTGCCTCCTCCAAGAAGGTACTCGGCCTCATCCCGAGCCCCAGGCTCTACCAATATGCGTTTGATGATGTCCCAAAGACACTACAACCCCACCAACAATATCGAACCATCTTTCTTACATTATAGTTCCCTTCCTACTTCCAGATCGCCTTCTCCTACTCATCGGAAGTCTTTATCGGTATCTTCGGAAGTATTGCATTCAAACCCTTCAAATCCTCCTTCCCCATTGGCAAACTCTACACCCACTACTTCATCATCACCACCTCCTCCTAAAATGCAAGAGGTCAAATCATTTTTACAGTCACCACCCAAAGCGTTCTTTTCTGGTATAACAATCGGACTTTTAATTGCATTTTTCATGCCTACAATACAATACTTTCTTAATCTATGGGCTGGATATCTAAGTTTTGTATTCCATCATCTTTTGATTTTGACATTTGTCGCGGCATTGATTTGGATTGTTTATCGCTTGATGCTTACCCCTGAAACTCCTCCGAACATCCCACCAACTGCATCTTCAACCACCACAAAAGTGACCAAACAGCATCAAAGCACATCACCTGTTCGAAGCTCACGACAAGGGTCCGTTTCACCGACAAAAGAACGGCCAATTGCAGTGAAAAGTAAAAGTAGTCCTGGAAAGGACTTGGAACATTCTTATAGACCATACCCGGAACGAACGCCTTTACGGCAGGTTCATTCCTCAAGCATGAACTCATCATCGATAATCAGTGGAGATGACCTTTCACATCTAGAACGACCTATTGGTCAAAGTGCATTTCGGTTATCACGACCCAAAACAACAGTTTAACAAACGTTAATTTAATAACTATGAATACATTAAATGAAAAAGGATTTAAAATTTAAAATCGTTAGAGAGAGATGGGAGGGCTTTTTTTTAATAAACTTCACCTTGAACAGTGGGGATCTCGAAAACAACCTGCTTTCCAGTCAACTTGTTGTAAACGGCCTGGAACGATTCAAGCTTGTAATCCATGGTGGTGGTGTCCTTGCTGTCGAGAATGACCTTGTGAAGCTTGGATCCACCAACTTGGTATCTAACACGCTTGCCAATGATCTCAGTGGGGAAAACGAGGTCCTCCAATAGAGCATCATGGACAGCAGTCAAGGTTCTGGATCGAGGTCGCTTTTGAGTCTGTCTTGATCGACGGCCGGGCTTGGGGAGAATTCGTCGCTCAGCAAGGAAGATGACATGACGGTCGGAAAACTTCTTCTCCAACTCACGAGTAAGTCGCTGTTGGACCTTGTGGAATGCTTGAAGAGATGGAACAGGCACGAAAATCACAATAGCCTGCTTTCCACCCGAAACTTCAAATTCTCGGGCGGCCTTGAATTGCAAAGGTCGAAGGTCGGCCTTCAGGTCGGCTGACGAGTTTTCAAGATCAATAAAAGCCTGAGCGACCTGGAGCTCAAGCTCTGATGGCTCGGTGTTGAGGATTTTGTTGGCAGCAGACATGATGTTGTCGAAGAAAATCTGGTTGATACCGGCTGGTTTTGATGGAAAATGACTGAGTCGGTGGGGACAATTTCCATTAGAATTGTTTGGTGGTGGCGGCCTCCAATATACGCAGCGGACGCTGGGACTGTGACTGCTTTTCACACCGCAATCCATGCGGCTCCCAATGCTTTATAACATTACTTCCTAGTTATGGTTTATTCTCGACTTTTAAGTGGCTTCATGGTAATATGGGATGATGTATTACTATTCTCTGTTAATTGAGAGTTTGCCTAGATTACGAATTGTTGGAGAACCGTTAATATCACCACATGGAATGCGGCGTTTGCGGCGCCCCTGAAACACTTCCATCCGACATCCAAGCGTTTCTGACTCTGAGAACTCCATAATTTGTCTGATCTACCGTATTCGAATGTATGAACGTGCTTCTCACTGGAGCTTAGATCAGATGTAGCATTTCGAACATCACGTGATTTGAATTAAGTAAATCTGTGAATACCGGCGTAAATGTAGTCATGAGCTTTCCGCGACGACAAAAACCTAACTGGACGGCTCGAGTTTAAACCAAAACAAGACAAATAAATATAAATAAAAATGTCCGGTAAGTGAGTATGAAAGAGGGATTTGATCAATGGTGAGAGCTTTGATTTAATGGGATAATCTAGTTGATTTCCAATCTTTGGCGCGTAAGTGAATGATCGGCATTATACCGGGCTTTGGCAACCCATCTAATGACGGGATATATATAACAGAACAATTCACAACGTTTTATTACCAACAATTCGACCAGGATCGAACTCAATTGGGTAATCTTTATGTAGGTACTTTGGATATATTAAGACTTTGGTCTTTGACAGAGTTGTGGACTAATGTATTAGCGGGAATTGTCCATGTTGACATTTGAAACCACCCAGGTCCAGGGCGCAAAGGCCATCATTGAGAAACTCACCTCTCTTCCATTCCAGAAAGTGGCCCATAGAATCACCACCTTGGATGCTCAACCCGCCTCTCCGAATAGTGGCGACGTGATTGTCATGGTGACGGGAGATCTACTCGTTGACGACGAAAAGAACCCACAACGATACTCTCAAGTGTTTCATCTCATTCCCGATGCGGGCTCTTACTATGTGTTTAATGACATATTCAGGTTAAATTACTCTGGATAGTTATATTGTTAATAATATTCTATTGCTTGCTGAATCTGTCTCCCTATGTAAAGTGCTCCTCCGTCTTACTCCCACTTGTATACTTCTCTACTACTCCACTTACAGATGTCAGAGATCCCTGTAACTGTACCCCCTCGTCCGAAGCATCATAATAGTGTAAGTAAAGCCAATGATTGGGATGCTTCAAGGTCAATTGCGTTAACAACGTATGTGAATTAGAATTCTGGCAAAAGCAGTAGTGATGAGAACGTCCCTCCGGTAATCCCTAACCGACCTGGCCAACAAGCTGCTGCGCCGGATATCCCCCGGCGTCCGCCGCATAGGCCTAAAAGTAGTGAAATCACCACTGGAGAAAGCGATCCTGTCTCCTCTCAAAGCCAGAGTTATGAGGATCTGACTCATGCGCCTGCTGCTACCCCGCTTGCGCCTCCTAGACCCATCGATAACAACTATACGCATTTATCTAAAGATATCGACTCGCCGGTCATTCCAGTGCGACCAACTAGTCAAACCAATGAGGAACCAGATGAGTCGCCTCTAATCCCTAGGAGACCGGCTCGACAAGCAAAGGCGGACATTGCGACTTCACCGGAAGCAGTGGCTCAAGAACCTCGTACCACGGCCATTACTGCAGGCACTACACAAGAAGATGTCCCTCAGATTCCCAGGCGACCCATCAGTCGCACTGCAACATTGGAGGAGGACACAACGCCTCAAGAATTGGATCCCAATCCGGCATTTCATGCGCATGACATTAGTACAGAAGAAGCAGTTCCTCAGATCCCCAATCGGCCTATTGGTGACACTGCGAACGTACAAGAACCTGCATTGGATCCCACTTCAGTGCTCGAATCCACTGCTGAGGGGTATGCCCCCCAAATCCCTCATCGACCTATTAGTCGCGCTGCAACCTTAGAGGAAGACTCCAAAGCTGTTTCGGCAGATGCTACACAAGATCAAGGCCCTCAAATCATCCAGAGACCAATTAGTAGTGTTGCGGAAACCGCTCCTCGCGCATTGGACTACGAAGCTACTGAAGAGACTACAGAAGATGCGGGTCCTCAGATCCCCAGGCGCCCTATTAGTCGCACTGCTAGCTTGGAAGAGACAATACCTGTCATTCCTAAGAGACCTTTGAGCAGAAACATCCATGAACATACAGCTACCACTACAGAGAAAGTCGAAGAGGTGCAGAACCAGTCAGTTCCACCAATTCCGGTTAGAAGGCCACAGAGCCGAGCTATCAAGGAAGAAGCAGTACCAGAAGCTGAACCAGAAACAGAACCAGAAGATGTGCCAGAACAAGAACAAGAACAAAAACTTGCCTCTGACGAGGGACGCGAGCCTCAGCCAGAACCTGAGCTTGAAGTTGAGCCAGATTCTGCTCAAGCTCCCGAACGGCCATCAAGTGGTAACGCTTCTGGTCCAGATTCTGTGGTACCGCAGAAAACTGAATTGCAGGAACCCGCCATTGAGGTTCCAGAGACCGGAATCCAACTCCAGGATGAAGACGTGGGTGCTGATACGAATCCTCGGATTCCCAAGCGACCTTCAAATGGTGTTTCGTCACAGGAAGATGAATTACCAACGCCTGCAGCCGAGATTCCAGGGACCGAACCTCGCCCAAAGGATGGTTCTGAGCCACTGAATGATGACGATACTCCTCAAATTCCCAAGCGGCCTTCAAGTGGCCACGGTTCTGACTCTGTCTCGCCACAGGACAATAAATCGCAAGACCCTCCAGAGAGCGAATTGCAGCCCACGGATGTAGTAACGGAAGATGTTGAGTTTGTTAGTGCTGATGTCGCGTCAGATAAGGATGAAGCGGATTCTGCCGTAAAAGTCGAGGAGCCTATAATTGCGCAAGAGGAGCGTACGGCAGCAATGACCATTCCCGCCACTGTTGAGAAGGCAAAGGAAGAATCTCCTGTCCCACAAGTTCCGAGACGACCCATGAGCAGAGGCTTAGGCAAGAGCTCTGAGAATACACCACAGGTGCCGACCAAGCCCAAGCCGGCGATTCCTGTGCGACCAGCCAAGTTCCAACACAACTTTGTAGCCACAGCCGACGCGCCGCCGAGACCAAAGCCCAAGCCAGTGATCAACTCCAAGATTGGAGCTCTGCGGGCATCGCTGTTCAAGGATCTTGACAGCATGATTGCCAGGGGCCCGCCTCCTGCAGGAGCATTCCAAGCCAAATCCCCCAGTGAAGAGAAGGATGGAGAAGAAGGAGACCAACCTAGTGCAGCATTGCCAGTGGCTGAAAGCTCGGCTTCAGACCCAAGAAGAGCGCGCGCCAAGGGACCCAAGGGAAGACGACTTCCCACAGCGGCCGTGTCGCCGTGGTCAACTGTCGTGACCGATGTCTGGGACTTTTCTATCCCAGAAGAAGCCAAGCCTGAGATTGTCGATGAGCCTCCGACAACTACCAACACAGCTGCTGACCACATCTCTGAAACAGAGGCTGAGACCGAGGCGACTGAGCCTCATGTTCCCGAGAGTCAAGAAGCCGATCCTGAGCCTGAGTCAGGCCCTGTGAGTGGAATTGAACCAGAGCATGTCGAGCCTCAGTCGGACCCTGTGCCTATGCATGAACCAGAACCAGAGCTGGATGAAAGCGACCCTAGTCCTCCTCAAGAAGTGTTACCGACAACGGAAGAGGATGATGCCCAGGACTCTAAAGCGCTCGCTACATCTCCCATTGTGGCAGGATCTGGTGCAGCGGAAGCGGATCATGACGTCGACGTGCCTGCGTCCGACGCAAACTTCGCCAAGATCACGACCACACTGCCACCAACGGCCTCTACGGAGCTTGAGTCTGACGAGGACATTGAAGAGACTCCAGGAGAGGAAAATTGAGCCAAGGCACATTTATTTACCTCAGACAACGCAGGCATTGATTCAGTAGAACGCCGATCAGACCCTGAGAGGGATTTAGGCCCTTTCGGCGGCAGTTGTAGTCCCATCGATCTCCGCAATTCTATAAAGCCCTAAAAACTTCGCCAAATTGTTACCAAATAACGTAGCTGTTCAGCTGCCGCCAAAAGAGCCCACAAACTCATCCAGAATTGGTCTCGCAACTCTTCGTGTCAGGTGCGTCGTCCTACACCAGATGTGAGAATTTAAGGCAAAACGCGGTTATTTGTCAAGAGATCACGTGCCAGCGTCGGTTCGATCCCGAAGTGTATGCGGCAGCGCGAATCTGGAAGCCCGATTAGGCAACTAGGTTGCCGATCTGCGGCGCGCGTATTGGAAAATATTTATAGCCGTCTAAACAAACCCCAGAAAACACCACCCTTTTTGACCTGTCTCCGCTGCACTTTCGTTGTTGTTTGCTTTACATTCGTTCGTTCTAGATTTTTTTGTGAGTAGTGGGTGCCATGAAGGTTGTTAGTAGAGTTATACTTGGTCTGTTTGCGGTTGCAGGGCCAGTTTTGGCGGCCTTGCAGCCAGTTGTGGTTACCGGCAATGCTTTGTACGTTCAGGGGGAGACTGACCGATTTTACATTCGGGGGCTTGACTACCAACCAGGCGGGTCTTCAGAGGCGGCTGATCCGTTAGCTGATGAGGACGGGTGTACTCGGGACGTGAAGATGTTCAAGGAACTTGGAATCAACACTATTCGAGTGTATACGGTGGACAATTCGCAGAACCACAGTGCTTGCATGCAGATGTTGGATGATGCTGGCATCTACCTGTTGCTGGACGTCAACACGCCCAAGAACTCCATCAACCGTGCCGACCCGGCGCCGTCCTATAATGCGCAGTACCTGCAGTCTGTGTTTGCGACTATTGATGCTTTCAAGGACTTTGACAATCTGTTGGGGTTCTTTGCTGCAAACGAGGTCATCAATGATAACACCACGACCGGGACCGCTCCCTACATCAAAGCGGTGGTGCGTGACATGAAGGAGTATTTGTCCAAGCAGTCCAAGCGACAGATCCCCGTCGCCTACAGCGCTGCCGATATCTCGCTCAATCGGTGGGAGCAGATGGAGTACTTCAACTGCGGAAATGAGTCGGAGAGAATCGACATGTTTGGCATGAACGACTATTCGTGGTGTGGCCAGTCGTCGTTCCAGATCAGCGGATACCAGGCGAATGTGCAGATGTACGGGAACTATTCCATTCCCATGTTCTTCTCTGAGTATGGCTGTAACACTGTTTCTCCCCGTCTATTCACCGAGGTGCCGGTCATCTTCTCGGATGAGATGTCACCCGTCTACTCTGGAGGATGTGTCTACGAGTACTCGCAGGAAGCAGACAACTACGGATTGGTTGTGATCGGGAACTCCTCGGTATCCACGCTACCGGACTTCAATAACCTCAAGACGCAGCTTGCAAACAGCCCCAATCCCACTGGGTCAGCCGGTGCATCCACCAACAGAAGTCCTTCACAATGTCCTCCGTTCGAGAAAGGTATCTGGGAGGGAAACGGTACAATTCCCGCTTTGCCTGCTCAAGCATCCCAATACATGACGAACGGTGCTGGCCAACCGCTTGGAACGTCAGGACCCTCGACCCAATTCTCAGGCTCAGGCAATGGCGATGATAATAACTCAACGTCGGCGTCGTCGTCTTCTTCATCTGCATCTGGATCATCCAGCACCTCGAGCTCAACCGCTAAATCCACTCATTCCAAGAATGCTGCTGCGGGAGGACCTATTGCACCTCAATTGGCTTCATCAGTTGTGATGTTTCCTGTGGCATTGGTGGCCATTTCCTTCTTCGTTTCGGGCATTCTAATCTAATCTAATTCCTATAATTTCGTTCCTTAGTTAGTTAAAAAGTGTTAGATCAATATCGTTATTTCGTGGATTTGAACGGGCGCTTAAGCTTTAGTTGACCCACCAAAACACACCGAAATCGTTACGTTAAGGCGGGGAAGGTCTGGGCGTTAATTGACAATTAGAATGGCAGAACAGTTGAGAGTCAGCATTGGCGATGAACTTAAGGATGGGTTCAAAGTCACTGATGTTTGGATAGGCAATGGAGTCAAATGGCTGGATGATGTACAGAGTTTCTACCGGGAGCGAGCGTTGATTGAAAAGGAGTATTCCACCAAGTTGGTTGCGTTGAGTAGCAAGTATTTCGATAAGAAAGCCAAGCTTAGTACCAATCTCAGTGTGGGGGATACTCCTCAGGTCACTCCAGGGTCGTTGGAGAATGCTTCGTTGGTGACTTGGACGGAGATCCTCAATCAGACAGAACAGATTGGCAAGGAGAAACAGCGGCTTTCCAGCGAGTTTAGCATCCAAATTGCAGACCAAGTGCATGGTATAGAGGTGCGGTTCGATGAATTGAGAAAAAAGTACCAGGCTTACCATGATAAACTTCTGGAAGACCGCGATTCATTCTATTCAGAACTGAAAAAGTCCAAAGCTACATACGATGGAGCGTGTCAGACCATGGAGAATCAGCGTGCAAGGGCGTCCAAATCGTATGATAGATCCAAAGATAAGGCTAGCAAGAAAATGGAAGAGAAAGAGCATGACATGAATGACTCTAAGAACCTATATCTTATTAAGATCAACGTTGCCAACCGTGTCAAGGACAAGTATTTTCATGACGATGTACCGGAGCTACTGGACGGCCTACAGGAGTTGAACGAGTCACGGGTCTCGATGCTGAACCAGTTCTGGAAACAGGCGGTAGAATTGGAAAAGTCCTGTAATGCCAGATGCTCGTCAAGTCTGGACAAGATGACGGGCATAGTGGAGCAGAACAAGCCCGGGTTGGACTCAGCCATGTTTGTCAAACATAACATGAAGCAATGGTCTGAGCCGGTGGACTTTGTGTATGAGCCCAGTCCTATTTGGCACGACGATGAGAAGATGATTACTGATAACGATGCGGGGCTGCGATTTTTGCGAAAGCGTCTCAGCGAGGCTTCTAAGAAGTTGAATGACGAGACCAGGGCGTCAGACATGAAACTGGAAGCATTCAAGGCGATCTTGGAGGCCAAGAAGGACCCTGCCAACACGACCAAGATCAGTTCACATATCCAGCTCCTCAACAAGCATCTTGCAGCACTACAGGCATTGACGACTGTGGAGACGCAGCGGATCATCCAGGCAGTGGAAGTGGAAACTATAGAGGTGGCCGCAAACGGTAAGGATCTGTCTGCGCTTCCGGTTGAGGTGACGAAGAAACGGGGGTTATTTGGTCTACGGAAAAAGAGTCAAAAGACCGCGGAACCTATAGAGGGTGCAAGTGATTCCACAATACGAAGAACGTCTACGTCCACCACCAACAGCTCCTCAGCACATGGACGGTCATTATTCTCGTCATTAGTGAGTAGAACGCGTAGCTCTCGGAAGGGAGGGTCCAACTCTTCGCAGCCGCAGGAACAGCATGCGCGGGTGGTGTATTCGTACACTGCAGGGGGAGAGGATGAAATCACTGTTTCAGAGGGCCAGGACGTGGTGGTGGTGGATCCAGACGACGGGTCTGGGTGGATCAACATCCGCTCAGGCTCGACTGTGGGTCTTGTGCCGGCCAGCTACGTGGAAAATGTAATAGTACCGTCTCGAACCGAGTCCATTAGCTCGGTCAGCACCTCAAGCAAGAAAAAAGGCCCTGTAGTGGCCCCCAAGCGAGGGGCAAAGAAAATCACCTACATGATAGCTGTGTATGATTATGACGCGGCGGCCCCAGACGAGCTGACGATCCGCGTGGGCGATAAGATCCAGGTGATTTCAGAAGATTCGGGCGACGGATGGACGGAGGGCGAACTCAACGCCATGTCAGGCTCATTCCCGACCTCGTACGCCAAACCTGCCTAGTAGTAAAAAAAACAAAGTAGACTCGCATAGGGTTTGTTTTAGAGTTTGACTACGGTGTAACTTTGTTTCTCAGTTTGGCGTGGATGAGATGTCCCACTAAAGGGGAAGTTTACCCCTTGAAATTTCACTTTACTTCGCTTCACCCCTTTCGCAACCATCGACCAGATTGAGGCATTTTATCTTGGACGTTTCGTAGAAGATCGACGATTTGTTGGTAGCTTGAAGTGTTAATTGTTTTTCTGGGGTTTTTTTTCCTTTTCATTGATTTTCGGTTGTTATCGGACGAGGATCTATATCAAGATGGGTGTGAAAATGTCCAAGATCATGGTATGTAGACCTCCATTTCTGAAAATGCACGTTTGATGAAGATCTAATTGTCTAGTCCAAACTATTTGGAAATCGAGAGATTCGGTAGGTTTTGATATAGTATCAAAAAACGAAAGGAGATAGATGATATTAATATGACAATCTAGAATCCTTATGCTTGGACTGGATGCTGCAGGCAAAACCAGTATGTGACAAAATAATGAGGTCAATTGCAGTTATGAAGTAACTAACTGAGATTTGCCAGCAATTCTTTATAAGCTTAAGCTAAACCAAGGGTATATTGGTTTGATTGAAAGGTATTGTAGATGAAGTTTGACTAACAGGAGGTCATTTTTTAGAATATCGACTGTTCCAACAGTGGGATTCAATGTGGAAACATTGACATATAAAAACATCAAATTCAATGTGTGGGATGTTGGTGGACAGGAGAAAATCCGACCGCTGTGGAGACATTACTTCACCGGTACGCAGGGACTGATTTTCGTGGTGGACAGCGCTGATAGAGAGCGGATCGACGAGGCTCGACAGGAATTGCATAGAATCATCAATGACCGGGAAATGAAAGATGCGCTTTTGCTTGTATTTGCAAATAAACAGGATTTGCCAGATAAAATGCATCCCAAGGAGGTGACGGAGAAATTACAGCTCGATAGCTTGAAAGGCCGTACTTGGTGCGTGGTTGCAAGTACCGCCAAAACTGGTGAAGGTCTTGTAGAAGGACTTTCTTGGCTATCTACCAATATTCCTGAAGAAAAGAAATAATTTCATTCTTCAATTTGCCTTTTGTTTCGATTGTTTTGTTGCTGCAGCATGCCGTGAATATGATGATGTACTAATAATATTATTATGAAGAATACACTTGTAAAAACCCCTAATTAATTGATTAATTTACACGTTTTACTACTTAAAATTGTTTATGATTTGTCTAGACATACAAGCCGAAGTATGCAAATACGGTTATATCTTTTCTTGTACTTAAAGATTAATAAATATATATACCAGTTTCTTCTAAACCATGTTGTTCTAAACAGTTGTTGACTGTAAATATGTAACTATTAATTAATAAAATTATTAATCTAGAATAATTGTCTAGAATTACAAGAACTTTCCACGGCTGTAACCGATCAAAGCATGAGCAGATAGATGATATATATACCATTGCAAAAAAATTAAAAAAAAAAAAGATTTTGTTAGTTAATAATAATAGGAATAAGATTATAGACCCCGTAATTAATTGACACTCATTTTTTTGTGGTCAGTTATTTGGAATTGGCTGCTAACCAAGCCTTTGCGTAGGTATCTGCTTCAGCAAGAACGCCTGATTTGAGAGGTTTCCAGCCAAGAAGAGCTTTGGCTCTGTCAGAACTTATATTGCCTGAAGTTGATAATGCATACTCAAATACATTCTCGGGGTTTGGTGATACAAACTTGATTTCTCCCTTATATCCAAGACCTTTTGCAAGTTCCTGCAACACGACGTTAAACGATTCGTAATTGGCCGTGAAATCAAACACGGGATACACTCCACCTTGAGAAACC